>MDKH01037846.1:0-18390 GCA_005239495.1 Nicotiana undulata | reverse complement strand
TTACCTTTCAGCAGCAGAGCGACCTTTAGTCCTTGATGTTCAGGCTTTAGCGGGTCAGTTAGTAAGGTTGGATTTGTCAGATCCTCCACGGGTGGTAGCTATCATGGCTTCCCCGTCTTCTTTATTTGATCATATTAAGGCACGGTAGTATGATGACCGACACTTATTAGTTCTTCAGGATAGAGTTCGTCGGGGTGATGTGAGAGATATGACTATTGGTGATGATGGAGTTATGAGGATGCAGGGCCGTATTTGCGTTCCCAATGTAGAGGGTATTCGAGAGTTGATATTAGCAGAGGCTCACAGCTCGCGGTATTCTATCCATCCGGGTGCCGCGAATATGTATCAGGATTTGAGACAGCAGTATTGGTGGAGGCGGATGAAGAGAGATATTGTTGAGTATGTAGCACGGTGTATCAACTGCCAGCAGGTTAAGTACGAGCACCAGAGACCAGGTGGTTTGCTTCAGAGGTTAGATATTCCGGAGTGGAAGTGGGAGCGAATTACTATGGACTTTGTAGTTGGGCCACAGACTTCAAAGGGTTTTGATGCTATTTGGGTTATTGTGGATAGATTGACCAAGTCCGCGCATTTCATTCCTTTCAGTACTACTTATACTTCAGAGCGATTGGCTGGTATTTACATTAAGGAGATTGTCTGGTTGCATAGAGTTCCGGTTTCTATCATTTCTGACAGAGGTACACAGTTCACATCTCAGTTTTAGAGGGCCGTACAGAAAGGTATGTGTACTGATGTAGAGTTGAGCATTGCATTTCACCCTCATACCGGCGGGCAGTCGGAACAGACTATTCAGATTTTGGAGGATATGTTACGGGCTTGTGTGATTGACTTTGGTGGTTCATGGGATCAATTTCTGCCATTAGCGAAGTTTGCATATAATAACAGCTATCAGTCCAGTATTCAGATGGCCCCGTATGAAGCCTTATATGGTAGGAGGTGTAGATCTCCGGTTGGTTGGTTCGAGCCTAGTGAGGCTAAGTTATTGGGTACAGATTTGATTCAAGAAGCGTTGGAGAAGGTGAAGTTGATTCAGGAGCGACTTCGCACGGTGCAGTCTAGGAAGAAAAGTTATGCAGACCCGAAGGTCCGGGATGTGTCATTTATGGAAGGTGATAAGGTCTGCTGAAGGTATCACCCATGAAGGGTGTTATGAGGTTCGGAAAGAGAGGAAAGTTGAGTCCACGGTTTATTGGTCCTTTCGAGGTACTTCAGAAGGTTGGAGAGGTGGCTTACAGACTTGCTTTGCCACCCAGCTTATCGAGTGTTCATCCGGTATTTCATGTGTCAATGCTAAGGAAATATGTTGGTGACCCGTCTCATGTTTTAGACTTCAGCACAGTTCAGCTCGAGGGTGATATGTCATATGAGGTGGAGCCAGTAGCAATTTTGGCTCGTAAGGTCAGAAAGCTGAGATCTAAGGAGATAATATCAGTGAAGGTGGAGGAGGATACTTGGGAGACCGAGCAGGAGATGCAGATCAAATATCCTCACTTGTTTGAGACCTCAGGTATGTTTCTAGACCCGTTCGAGGACGAACGTTTGTTTAGGAGTGGGAGAATGTAACGACCCGGTCTGTCGTTATGTAGAATCTGCATTATAATTACTGCATTTGACTTGTTATAGATTGAATATACCGTTATTGATGTATTAGAGTTGATAGGCTTGAAATCGAAATGGTTGTAGTGTGAGTTTAGCCACTTAGTCTTCAAAAATGGCCTTAGAATGGGAAAAGTCAACTAAGAGTTATCTTATTGGTAAACGACCTCGAAACGCGAATTTTATGGCTCGAATAGCTTCGTTAGGTTATTTGGGACTTAGGAGTGTGTCCGGAATAATTTTCTGATGCCCGGTGTAGAATTAGGCTTGAATTGGCGAAAGTTAGTTTTTGGCGATTTCCGGTCGACAGTGGAAAATAGTCTATCGGGGTCGGAATGGAATTGACAGTTGGAACATGTTCGTAATGTCAGTTTGGATATGTCTGCAAAAGTTCAGGTCAATCAGAGTTGTTTTGGATAGTTTCGGCATCGTTGGTGGATTTTAGAAATATCAAAGTTCTTAGGCTTGAATCCGAGGTGATTTTGGTGTTTAGATGTTATTTTTAGTATTTTGAGAGCACAAATAAGTTTGAATGATCATATGTGATATGTTGGTATTTTTGGTTGGGGTCCCGAGGGGCTCGGGATTGAATTCGGGTGTTTAACGGAGGTATGGACTTGGAAATTGCAGCAATACAGCTGCTGGTGCTGGTGTAACCGCACCTGCAGAAGTTTGACCGCGGTGCGGGCCCGCAGGAGTGGACAAGGCTCTACAGGTGCGGGAAGGTCGCAGGTGCGGTTAGGGGACCGCAGGTGCGAGTAATGGGTCGTAGGTGCGGAAATCCCTGGACAGAATATAATTAAACCCTTTCGCGACCATAACATATTTTTACACCATTTTTGTACAGAAGAGAGCTTTTGAGGCGATTTTTGAAGGGGAAAATCAGTTTTCTTCATAGAGGTAAGTATTTTGATCATTAAAACTCAATTGTAGGTGACTAAGGAGCATAATCCCAGTGTTTAATTCATGAAAATCAGGAAAGAAAATGTGGGTTTAGGGCTTGAGATTATGAGACCTTTAGGGGTCGATTTGAGGGGTCAAACGAACTCCAATTCTGGTGTTCTTTATATGTACGAACTCGTGAGAGGACGAAGAACATTTTGGTATAAAAATTTCTGAGTTTTGGGATGCAGGCCTGGGGGTCAGGTTTTGACCGAATTCGGATTTTTGAGCTAAATTCGATATTTTTCAATTGGAATTTATTCCTTGAGCATAATTTGATGATAAAAATCTGAACTTGGTAGATTTGGAGCATCCAGAAGTTAATTCGAAAGGCAAACGCATTGCGAAGTAGTTTCGGGCTAGTTTGAGGTAAGTAATGTCTTTAAATCCTCTCTTGAGGGTATGAAACCCCGGACTATGCACCCTTTCATGGGTTTTGGAATGCAAAGGTTGAAACTATACTCCTTACTTAGGCGACTATTGAGTTGCGAAACCGACTTTTAAGCCTATGCTTAGTTAGTACTATTATATTATGATATGATTTGGGCTGTAAGCCATGTTTGGGGCCTAGTGCCGACCTGTTTACCCCTTGGGGGATGTGGTTACTATATCTTCCTCACTGATATGTTATGATTTTACACTCAGTCCTTTTTCGGATAAATTATTTTGACACTCTGAGTATTTTGATACTATTTATTGAAAAATGAAACACTGTTTTGGGTCTAGAACCCAGTATATTTATGGCCTAAGGGCAAATTGACAGTGTCTGACTGTGTGAGGCTTTCAGGCCTTATATGAGGGAGGCTTTCAGACCTATATTGTGAGGAGGCTTTCAGGCCTTATATGAGGGATGCTTTCAGGCCTATATTGTGAGGAGGCTTTCACTCCTTATGTTGTTATAGCGCTTGGGCTGTAGGAGCTCCTCTGGAGTCTGTACACACCCTCAGTAAGCGCAGGTACCTATTGAGTGATGATTATTGCCCGCGGGGCTGATACTGAGTGATAATTATTGTCCGCGGGGCTGTTACTGAGTGATTGTAAGAATGCATGATAAAGGAATTGTTACGAGAAATGATTATGGCCCGAGGGGCAGTTTTATGAAGATTTTTACTGAGTTTTCAAACCATGATTTACTTCGTTTAACTGGGGTTTTTACTGAGATATACTGATATTACACTTGTTTCAAAGGATTTCTAGAAACCAATTTTTGAATTCATGTATTTGATGAATACTATCTGGTGACTTGGTGTTTTACTGGCTTTTGTGAATTGGTGTATCTGTAGTGTGTGTTTTATAATTCTCAGACTGTGATTTATTTTCATTACTACTAAGTTGGCGTACTCATAAAGACTCCATGTGCCTCTGTGCACAAATTCAGGTGACGGTCCGGAGCAATAGTTGTCCTTGTTCGTAGCAGCAACTTACGGGATTTCGAGGTAGCTTTCCAGCGTCCACAACTTCTCCATTTCCCTTCCTTGATTAGTATTAGAAATTGATTCATAGACATTTATTATGACATTCGTAGAGTTAGGTTTATTTCTATTTAGATGCTCATGATCATTGACTTCAGCCTTGAGAGGTTTTGTTTAGACTGTTAGACTATTATTGGGGCGCTACAACTTGAATGAATTATTATTTTGCTACGTTGCTATTTTATTGAACTGTGCCTTATTATAAATCGAACAAATATGTAGTGATGTGATGGTTGGCTAGCCTAGTTCCACGATAGGCGCCATCACGACCTGTTAGAATTTGGGGTTGTGACAGTATTATACCAAAAAGAAATATTTTCATGGAACGTGTCCCAATTGCTTATGCGAGGAAAGCCGTCGAATGTTGTCAGAACAAGGTATAATCAGAATCACCAGTACACTGCTTTTCATAGTACCAGTATTAGCGTTAGAGCGGATGTGCGGACAATAACCATATTAAATATTTGAGTTATTGTATTATATTTAAATGGTCTTAAAATTTAAACTTTTTCGTTAAATATAGATAATCATTGGATATTAATTAAGAAACACTACATGAAAATGATTAAATATTTCTCAAATCTCCTAGTTATAATTCTATTTTTTCTTTTTAGTACCATTTTCGTCGGTGTCACTGGATTCAAAAAATAGTTTGGAAGCAAAATAATAACTCATATTTATGGCAAAACAATCAAAGGTTGAGACTATGAAGGACTCTTTGGGTACGACTTGACTCTTTTGCTACTTCTTGTACTCTTATTTGGTGTGTTTATATTTTCTATAAAATATGTCTATTTTAAATTTTCAATATCTAAGACTTTATTTTTCAATAATAATTATTTCTATAACAATGTAAGTGAAAATATTATCCTTAATTCAAAACTCATTTTAGTCGGTTATTGTATGACTTCATTTTGATATTTGACATCAACCATATTAATTATGTGAGTTATTTGAATTATATTTAAATAATCTTAAAATTTAAATCTTATAGATAATCATTAGATATTGATTAAGAAACATTACATGAAAAAGGTTAACATTTTCTCAAATCTCGTAGTGATAATTTTATTTTTGCACCATTCTTATTGGTTCCATTGGAACCTAAAATTAGTCACAAAGCGAAATAATAACCCGTATTTATGAGCTATGACAAAGCACAAATGTTGGCATAATATGAACGATTATTTGGTTACGATGTCACTCTTTTACTAAGACTAGAATTCTTATTTGGTATGCTATTATGTTTAAAAAAATATTTCTATTTTGAAATTTCAATTACTACAACATTATATATATTTCAATAATGATTATCTTTATAATGATGCAAGTGAAGATATTATCCTTAATTTAATCCACTTTAATTGGCTATCTAAAAATTTAAATGATTCTTTGGCCGGTGAAATTTTATTTCAGTATGACGCCATTTTGAGTTTATCGATATCTCTAGCCACATATTTTAAATTTTGAATACCCTACGTACATATACAGATTTTTGTTCTTTGAATCATTAAATATTAAATTAATTGATTTCTATTATATAACATTGCATATATTGTATTAAAATTGTCAAGCAATTTTTTCTCGACACCATACTTGGCTTAACCACAATGCACACTACTTAAATTAAAATTAAACTCAAATTCGATATCATATCAGTTTGTTAGTAATAGTGATTTTTTTTAAAACTACACACAATGTAATATATTTTAAGATATCCTTATCTTATAATTTATGTATATGAGTTGAAAAAAATATTTGAAATCGAAGAGATCGGCTTCCAATTTTTTTACACCCAACAAAGATGAAACAAAAGAAAAAATACGTTGTCATATCTTATTTCTTGTTTTAAGATTTTTCATACATTTTTTCTATATTTATTTTCTTTTATCTTATTTTTTATGTCTTTATTTCTTTTGACAAGATTAATTTATTTCGTAATAAAGGGATCAATTTTAATAGAAATTGTCTACATAAGAACTTTATTTATATTTTTAGTCTTTGGTTAAAATTCTGTCATTTTTTTTGGCTTTATCTTATCAGCCTAAGCAGGTGCTCATCCAACCACTTCAATTAAAAAATTGAGGATGTGTAATTTATATATAATTCATATATAACATGTGTATAATCATGTGTAATCGGTATATCATCTATGTATATTACTGTCACGATCCAAATTTCCCTCCGAACGGTCTCGTGATGGCACCTAGTCTCTACGACTAGGTAAGCCTAAACATGCGGAAAGCAAAGCAATGTAACAATAGAATAGAAAAAGAAGAAGGTAAAATATATAACTCAGCGGTTCGACATTTACAGTTTTCACTTCCCAAAACCCGGAACGTCACCGTAATCACAAGCTTTGTACAACTGAATAAGGAAGATGTATACAAGTCTTCTAAGTCTATACTAGAGTACATGGGGACTCGTGGGATTCTGCCGACGTGGCAGAATTACCTCGCGGTCTCCCGGCAGCTGCTGAAACACTCCTAGCCGAAGGGCTGTGTACTGGTACCTGGATCTGCACATGGAAAAATATGTGCAGGAAAGGGCATGAGTACACCACAATTGGTACCCAGTAAGTGCCAAGCCTAACCCCAATCAGGTAGTGACGAGGTCAGGTTGAGGCTTTACTGGATGCTTATAGTAAATACAGTTAATCTAAGTAGAGATAGGTAATGAGCTAAAGCAAAACAATAAAAACGGTAAACTGTAAAGAATAGCAAAAGAGAGCCCTCGGCTCAAAGCACATCATATATCTCGATAATGAATATGCAATGCAGTACAGGGAAAAATCTCCTGAAATCTAGTTCGTAGTTCCAATTTAAATATGCGATGCAGTACAGGGGGAAAGCTCCCGGAATCTAGTCCGTAGTCCCAATTTAAATATGCAATGCAGTACAAGGGGAAAGCTCCCGGAATCTAGTCTGTAGTCCCAATTTAAATATGCAATGCAGTATCAAAACAGCCTAAGGGGAAGTCCCCAACAAAGAGTTAGGCAAGCCACTTACCTCGACTGCGCTACTCAACCCAAAATCACATTCTTGCCACGAGTATCCGACTCCGGGTGGCCCAAATCTAATAAATTAGATTGCATAATGTAAATAACACCTTAAGGAAATCAAATAGCTAATTATTTTGAAGCTAATACGCGAAATTAGGAAATTTGCCCAAAAAGTCCCCCGGGACCACGTCTCGGAATCGGGCAAAAATTATATTTTCCGGACACTCATTCACTCACGAGTCTAACCATATAAGGATCTCTCAAATCGGATGTCAAAACCCCAATCAAAACTTGATAATTCGGTCTATGAAGTTTATCAAAATTTTCCCAAATTTCCACCCAAATTCGAATTTTAAGGACTAGAATTAAGTTAGGAATCATGAAAATTGATCTAAGTTGGGTAGAGATCACTTACCCAAGTTACCCAGGTGCAAAAGTCTTCAAAAATCTCCCTTCCCGAGCTCTCAAATTAAAAAATGGTGAAAATAGGCTTTAACTCTCGATTTTGGGTCTTAAAGGATCTGCCCAGGCATTGTTCTATGCGTTCGCGGAAGGACCATCGCGAACGCGAAGAGTAAGGAACACGCGCCCAGAAAATGACCTATGCGAATGCGGACGAGGGCCTGCGATCGCGAACCTCAGGCATCCTAACCCTCCGCGAACGCGGTCCCAGACATGCGAACGCGAAGGGTAACGAACCAAACCCCTAGGACCCCCGCTCATAATACGTGGACGCGTTCAGACCCCCGCGTTCGCGATATAGTGCCTGGACATACCTATGCGAACGCGTAGCACAAATATCCCTGAATCCCATTAAGCCTACGCGTTCGCGACTACTCCCACACGAACGCATAAGAGAAAACAAGAACCCGCAAAAAACTCTGATGCTTCCTAAGTCCAAATCTAACCCGTTGAGCATCCGAAATACACCCGAGGCCCCCGGGACCTCAACCAAAACTACCAACCAACCCTAATATCTCATTCAAACTTTTTCGAGCCAACAAAAACACATCTCGTAACCTCAAAATCATGAATTATGCATAGATTCAAGCCTAAGAACATATGAAATTTCTAAAATCCACATTCGATGCCGAATCACGTCTAAACTCATCCGCGTGACCTCAAATTTTGCACACAGGTTGTAAATGACATTAAGGACTTGCTTCCACTTTCGAAATTCCATTACGAGCCCAGTATCAAAATTTCACCAATCGGCCGAAATCGCCGAAATTCTAACTTTCACCAATTCAAGCCTAAATCTACAACAGACCTCGAAAACACATTCCGAACACGTTACTAACCCCGAAATCACCCAACGGAGTCGACGGAATTCCATTCCGGACCCGTCTTCACACAGTTCTACGGCCTGATTACTAAAGCTAAATTCCACATTTATGGACTATATGTCCAAAATCACTCCGAATTTTACCCCTCAACATTCCGACAAGTTCTAATAGCATAAATAGACATGGGAGAAGCAGTTATTAGGGAATCAGGGCGCTCACTCTCAAAACGACCGGCCTGGCCGTTACAATTAGCTATAAAAAGTAAACAATAAATTTGGCCGGATATTTATGTAATTCGGTTTCTTCATTTTATCCATGATATGACTTCTATTATAATTATTTTAAAAACACTATACTAAAATTTAATAATATCTTATGTTTTATTTTAATAATTACATTATAATTTAAAATATAATCTCATTTCGAAATAATTTGTTAACATTATAAAAATAACTATTTCATGTCATACCAATTTTTAAATATACTTTCTGTTACACTTGAAAATCGATATAGAAACTATCAATTAGAAACTGACGTCCCTTTTTTTGAATTCGAGAAAAAATATTCAACATAATCTAATGATTCAAAACTAATATTCTTCTATGAAAACAATACTATGCCCTTGCAATGTTGGTTTGACTGCAACTAAATAAGAGGTTTCGGCTTATACCTTCAATTGCTAGAAGGTGTTAAATAAAAATTAATGATAACAATTATATAGCCAGAGTTTTGTTATTTGTTTAATATCCACTTATATAAATTGACTCTTTAAACAAATATGTTTTAAAAAAAAAAACTTGTGTTGAATATTTACTGATTTTTGTAATGTTTCTTTCTCCAGCATGTATGTTTACTTCATTATATGTAACGACCCGACCGGTTGTTTTGGGTTCTAGCGTGTCGTTCAGCGGTTGGAAGTCATGAACAGCTTCATTTCAGGTATTAAGACTTGTGCGTATGGTCGGAGTTGAAATTCGGGAAGTTCGGAGTTGAATTGAAAGGAAAAATTCTTATTTCGGAAGCCTTAAGTTGAAGAAATTGAGTAAGATTGGAATTTTGAGTAAACGACCTCGGAATCGGGATCCGAAGGTTCTAGCAAGTTTGTATGATGATTTCGGACTTGGGCGTATGTCCGGATCGGGTTTTAGATGACCGGGGAGTGTTTCGGTGTATCTTATGGAAGATAGCATTTTGGAAGGATTTCATAAATTTGGGTTGTAAGGCATCTCGGTGTTATAGATGTCCATTCGGGGTTCCAAGTCTAGGAATATCTTCGTATGGTGATTCTGGAGTTGGGAGCGCGATCGGAAGTGAATTCGGATGTCCGTAGGTTATTTTGAAGCTATTTGGCTAAAGATAGAAATTTGAAGGTTTTTGAGAAATTCGACCGGAAGTGGAAATTTTGATACCGGGGCCGGAATGCGATTCCAAAAGTTGAAGCGGGTCTGTAATGTCGAATATGACTTGTGTGTAAAATTTGGGATCAATCGGACGTGATTTGACAGGGTTCGGCATCGAATGTGAAAGTTAAAATTTCTTAAGTCTTAAAGATTTGGATTAGAGAGCGATTCGTCGTTTTGATGTTGTTTGATGTGTTTTGAGGCTTCGAGCAAGTCCGTGTTATGTATCGGGATAGGTTGTAATTGGACAGGGTCCTGGGGGCCTCGGGTGGATCCCGGGTGGTTAACGGATCGAAAGTTGAAGTTTGAAAAGAGCTGAAGTTGCTGTCATCTGGTGCGACCGCACCTGCGATGGAATTTCCGCAGGTGCGGCTTGGACGCCGCAGGTACGAAGAATTTAGGGGTCCGGTTGGGAGCGCAGGTGTAATGGTATTTCCACACCTGCGAGGTCGCAAGTGCGGGTTATGGGTCGCAGATGTGTACTTGGCTCGAGCTGAGGAGAGCCGCAGGTGCGGAGTTTTTGGTCGCACCTGCGGAATCGCAGGTGCGAGTGTTGGATCGCAGGTGCGAAAAGAGGCCTGGGAAGAATGTTTTAAACCTGAGATTTCTTGGTCATTTCTTCACTTCTTCTTTGGTTTGGGCGATTTTGGAGGAGCTTCAAGAGAGGATTTTCGTCATGAATCACAAGGTAAGTAATTCCTACATGTTTCTAAGTTAGATACAAGATTATTACATGGATTTAACATGAACATTTGTGGGAAATTTGGGAATTTTGAAGGAAACCTAGAATTTGTATTTTTGGATTTTTACCACGAATTTGAGCATGAAATTAGGAGTAAACTGTATATTTGAGCTAGTAAGGCTATGGGTAGAGTTTATCTTCGAGAAATGTCGGAATTCGGGCACGTGGGCCCAAGGGAATTTTGGTCAATTCACTGAGCGAAGTTGAAAAATTATATAATCTGAATTCTTAGCAAATAGTTGGGTATATTTTCATTGGTTTATCATCGTGGGCAGCTTTGGAGCATTGCGCATCGATTGGAGTCGTCGGGAAGACTTGGAGGTCGTTTATGGAATTTCGGAGCGAGGTAAGTCTCCTTTCTAACTTTGTGAGGGAGAATTTTTCCCATAGGTGAACTAAATGAATATATGATAATATTTATGGGGTCTACGTACGCACGAGGTGACGGGAGTCCGTATGTAGCTACTGTTATGCCATGTTCGGGTAATCTAGGACCCACTAGCATGCCTTACGTGTCGTACATGTGATCCTATCATAATGTTAAGTTGATAATGCTATTGAGTTGGTAATTTATTTTCCTAAAATGTTGGAGTGTACTCTTCTTAATTATTTGGAAAGAGGATTGATTTCCCCGTGGATTAATGTGTTCCTGGCAAGGTTATTTATGGAATATTGTTAAACTTGGCAAACGAATTTCCAGAAAAATATTATAAATACTATCTTCATGTTTAATTAAGGAGAATTTTATCACTTCTATGAGAAACTGCCTTTTTGAATAAAATATGGATCTTTTATATGAATACGTGTACCTATGAGCACCTGAGTCGCATGTATGATTCGCGAGCAGGCTAGCCGTATTATTATTATGTTGACCGCGTCGAATGATCGATTCGCGAGCGGGAAAAAATAGATGCATCTATGGTTCGGGCCGATCGACCCTTCGACAGTGCACAATTTATTATTTGTTGGTCCTCGTCGTTCGACCCTCGGCATATTTGTTGCGCATGATAAATGTTGCGTATCTTCCTGTGGTTTATACATGCTTATTGGCCTTAGCATATTTTGAGATTGCCAGTTAAAAATAATGAAGGAGGATTTATGTGGGAAAATGAGGAATAGATCGATATTTATTGATGTTTCTTACCTTATATTGTTGTTTAATTGATCATTGTACTAAATGCTTAGCACCTCACTTGAATACATTTAATTGTCCTATAGCAAGTGTCAAATTCGATCTCTCGTCACTAGCTCTCTGAGGTTAGGCGGGATACTTACTGAGTACACGTTATTTCCGTACTCATACTACACTTTCTGTGCATTTTTGTTGCACAGGTACACCCTTAGAGATGGTTGACTTGCAGACTTAGACGTGTTGCATTATCCAGAGACGTTCCGCAGCCGACAGAGTCTCTCTCTCTCTCCTGTGTATTGTATGTTTATTTTAAACTCTTGTCCAAGTTGCATTTCGGACAAGTTTTGTAGTAATTGTATAAATTCTTAGAAGCGCTCATGTACTTGTGTCACCGGGTTCTGGGGATGTGTTGAGATTTATTCTATTGAATTGATTTGATTCTCCGTTATATTTAATTTACGAAAATTTATTTAATTGATTATGAAATGTGAGAATAAGGCAACGATTTCGAAAATGTTAAGCAGGAGAATATTTCAACAAATTTGGGGGTTGTCTTGCCCGACAATGGTGTCCGGCGCCATCACGGCCTATAGATTTTGGGTCGTGACAATATACATGTAAGTAAATTTTTATCAACTTTAAAACTTTTTTTTGTTATCTTGATAAACATAGACGTGTACCCTATATATTACATTTATTTATTTTAAAAATCGCTTTATTCAAGTCTAGCTATAGTGTTTTAAAAGAACTATAATTATAGAATTTTAAATGTAAAAGAGTTTATAGTTATATGGAGTACCTTTTGTTTTGCCAGAGACGAAGTAGCATTTAAATAATTTGAATTAAAATAACAAAAGTTCATGATATGATTGCATAAGATTATTAACCGAATTAAGTATGATAACATGGTAAGAAAAGATAAAAAAAAAATTATTTTAATTCAAATTTTAAAACTTTATCTATAAATTCAAAATTATTTTTTTATCAATTGGGTTTGGTGAAACTGAACAAAGGCGCCGCTAGCAATGGTGGTCATGATTTGACCTGTTCAATTCAAAATAATTTCTAATGAAATGGATCAACAACAACTTGTCCTATCCATTTTTAAAAAATTTAGGTATATAGATAGAAGAAACTAATTTCGCCAAAAAAAAATTGACGTGTCAATTTATGTTTAACTTATTATGAATTGTCGTTGAAAGTTTGTCGATGATTTCGGACAGGTGCTTGCAATTTGCATCAATTCCTAGCTCAACCACCCTCCTTATTTTTATGCGATTTTCCTGTTTCTACTTTTTCTTTTTGATTATTACTTGAATTCTTTTAACGAGTTCAAATTACGTGTAATAGGAAACTACCGTCAATGTTGTTAGTAATATGTATTTGTAAAATAATTTTGGAGAAAATAAATAACATAAACAAATATATAAATGAAACAATAAAACAAATTCGAGCACACTAAATTCAGGAATTTAATCCCCTCCTAGTACCCAAGGTTATGGATTATTTTCTCCCATGAAAGAACGAATTACACACTGGTGTAGTGGTACTTCAAACCCCAGTGTTTCAGCGAACACAAATTTCGGTTGCAAATCACACTTATTGTTTGCTTTCTTTGAAGTTAAAATATGCAGAAGAAAAGAGGAGAACTCAGAAATTAGTATGTAAAATATGAGAGAATGGACTTGTATTTATAGCCAAAATTGGGCTAAAATCTGAAGAGGTGCAACTCTTCAGAATGGTTATTTTTGCAAAACGGCCATAGATTAAATGTCATGACATAATTAGCTATTTACTCAACAATAAAGAGGGAAAATTGAAGGGTAATTAATTTTCTGTTACAAAAACAGAAAATTGAATATTGGATAACTGAAATGCATTTAATATTAATATTTATTTTAATATTAATATTTTATTATTAAACCAAATATTTAATAACATTTCTGTTAATATTTACTATTAACAAATAAATTTGGTCCAAAAAATTAATCAATCAATCATTTGACCAAATCCAAATCCGAATCCAAATCCGAATACGAAGCCGAGGCTAAGCCGAGCCGAGCCGAGCGAGCAAGCGACGACGACGGCACGAGACTTGCCTTCTTCTCAACTCTTTATGAGCTAGAAGAAGAGCAATTGCTTATATACCCATCAAAAACCTTTTCATCTTCCCATGTGGGACAATCAAGGAGGGAACCTCAAATATTACTCAAATATTTCATTTTCCATTCATTTCCCATTCACCTTATTTTAGGCTATTAATGCTTAAAAACCCAACAATCCCCCACATGAATGGGGAATGGCTATATCACGGAACTATAAAACTGAATATTGGATAACTGAAATGGATTTAATATTAATTTTTAATTTAATATTAATATTTTATTATTAAACCAAATATTTAATAACATTTCTGTTAATATTTACTATTAACAAATAAATTTGGTCCAAAGACCAAATCCAAATCCAAATCCAAATCCAAATCCGAATTCGAATCCGAAGCCGAAGCCGAGGACGAGGCCAAGCCGAGCCGAGCGAGCGACGACGACGACGACGCGAGTCTTGCCTTCTTCTCAACTCTTTATGAGCGAGAAGAAGAGCAATTGCTTATATACCCATCAAAAACCTTTTCATCTTCCCATGTGGGACAATCAAGGAGGGAACGTCAAATATTTCATTTTCTCTCAATTTTCCATTCACCCTATTTTAGGCTATTAATGCTTAAAAACCCAACAATCCCCCACATGAATGGGGAATGGCTATATCATGGAAGTATGCATGAAAAACTGTGATTCGCAAGCAAGGATTAATTGCATCTGGATAAGTAGGTTTCCCTTTGAACTTTCCATAGTGAACTTATGTCGGATATACTCGATCAATCGGTAGATTTGATATCTTTGAACCGTCGAACTTTGGTGTATACCTATACAACCACAAGTCACACAACCAACCTTAACCGTCTTTGGTTCTCATTGTTGTGTTCGTTTCAGCCATGAACACCGCCTGGTTTCATAAGTGCATAGAGAACTGGCCTTGCAAAATTCTCCTTGAAGCGGCTAACACTTCACACTTACATAGGTGATTCCTAAACGTGTCATCCCGTAGATACACTATTTGATATACCCCGTATCAAATTTAGAAATCATTAAAAAGCCTTAATGCTTTATCCTTGATACTGAACATTGTCTCATCACGAGAATGGAACAAATAATTTAGTTGACAATGTTGAACCGTCATTAATGACTTTGTTTGATCTCCTTGAACCTAGATCTTGGGATCTCCAGTCTTCTAGGTAGAGTTACCTCCACTATGACTTGTTCTCGGACATAGTCTCATTCCCTTTGATGATTTCTCAACTACATCTCTAGTTAGGCCTTTTGTAAGTGGATCCGACACATTATCACTTGACTTTACATAGTCAATCGTGATAATTCCTCTAGAGAGTAATTACCTAACGGTTTTATGTCTTCGTCGTATATGAAGAGATTTACCGTTATACATAACGCTCCCGGGCCTTCTAATTGCCGTTTGACTATCACAATGTATGCATATTGGTGCCAACGGTTTGGGCCAAAATGGAATATCTTCCAAGAAATTTCGTAGCCATTCAGCTTCTTCACCGACTTTATCCAAGGCTATGAACTCAGCCTCCATTGTAGAGCGGGCAATACATGTTTGTTTGGACGACTTCCAAGATTCCGCTCATCCACCAATAGTGAATGCATATCCACTTGTGGACTTGGAATCAGTTGATCCGGTGATCCAATTTGCATCACAATATCCCTCAATGACCGCAAGATATTTACTGTAGTGAAAAGCAAAGTCCTGGGTATGTAATAAATACCCTAAAACTCGTTTCATGGCCATCCAATGAGATTGGCCTAGATTGCTCGTATATCGACTCAATTTACTTATAGCACAAGCTATATCTGGCCGTGTACAATTCATGATGTACATTAAGCAACCCAACACACAAGCATAATCCAATTGTGATATGTTTTGGCCTTTGTGCTTTGCTAATGCAAGATTCGCGTCAATTGGAGTCTTTGCAACTTTAAAGTCCAAGTGCTTGAATTTTTCGAGTACTGTCTTAATATAATGAGATTGTGACAATTCCAGACCTTGAGAAGTCTTATGGATCTTAATTCCCAGAATTAAATCAGCAACTCGCAAATCTTTCATATCAAACTTTCCAGTTAGCATGCGCTTAGTCGCATTTATGTTGGCAATATCATTACTCATTATCAGCATATCATCCACATATAATCAAACAATGACTATGTGATTTGGAACATTTTTAATGTACACACATTTATCACATTAATTTATTTTAAAACCATTTGACAACATTGTTTGGTTAAATTTCGCATGCCATTATTTGGGTGCTTGTTTTAGTTCGTAATGGGACTTAACAAGTCTACATACCTTCTTTTCTTTACCTGGAACCACAAACCCTTCAGGTTGTTCCATGTAGATTTCTTCCTCCAACTCTCCATTTAAGAAGGACTTCTTAACATCTATTTGATGAATTTCAAGATCATAAACTGCAGCTAATGCTACCAACGTTCTTATGAACATAATTCTTGTAACTGGAGAGTATGTATCGAAATAGTCAAGACCTTCTCGTTGTCTATATCCTTTGACCACAAGTCTTGCCTTAAATTTTTCAGTAGTGCCATCATCTTTCATTTTCCTCTTAAAGATCCATTTAGAACCCAACGGTTTATTTCCGGAGGAAGATCAACCAACTCCCGTGTATGGTTGTTCAATGTGGATTCTATTTCACTATTTACTGCCTCTTTCCAAAAAAATGATTCCGAAGAATACATAGCTTCTTCAAATGTTTGAGGCTCATTTTCTAATAAAAAAGTCACAAAATCTAGTCCAAATGAAGTAGACGTTCTTTGACGTATACTACGTCTTGGATCCTCCTAATTAAGTGTACTTTCTTTTGTTTATTCCCGAGGTCGTTTAGATCCTTCACCAATCGACTCACATTCCTTTTTATACGGATATATATTTTCAAAAACTCAGCATTATCTAATTCTATAACCGTATTATTATGAATGTTGGGATTTTCTTATTTATGAACCAGAAATCGATATGCTTTACTATTAGTTGCATATCCTATGAAAACAAAATCAACGGTTTTTGGTCCTATTTTTACCCTTTTGGGTTTAGGAACTTGCACTTTTGCCAAACACCCCCACATTTTAAAATAATTCAAGTTGGGCTTCCGTCCTTTCTATTTTTCATATGGAATGGATTATGTTTTTCTATGAGGAACTCGATTTAATATTCGATTAGCCGTAAGAACGGCTTCCCCCCACAAGTTCTGTGGCAAACCAGAACTTATCAACAATGCGTTCATCATCTTCTTTAATGTACGATTCTTTCTTTCCGCAATCCCATTGGATTGGGGCATGTAAAGGGCCCTTGTTTGATGAATAATTCCTATTCTAAACATGTTTCTTCAAAAGGAGATTCATATTCACCACCCCTATCACTTCTTATCATTTTGATTTTCTTGTTAAGTTGCGTTTCAACTTTATTTTTGTATTGCTTGAATGTGTCTATTGCTTCATCTTTACTATTAAGTAAGTAAACATAGCAATATCAAGTATTATCGTCAATAAAAGTTATGAAATACTTCTTTCCACTGCGAGATGGTATTGACTTCATGTCACAAATATATGTGTGAATTAAGTCTAATGGATTTGAATTCCTTTTGTCACGACCCAAATTCCCACCTTTTAGGTCGTGACTGCGCCTAACGTTGAACCCGCTAGGCCAGCCAACGTATAACTTGCAATAGCAATTTAAAATCATTTAATACTGAACGAAACGATAGTTCGTCACTTTCAACAAATTCCCAACAAAATCCTGTAAGCATTGCTTAATAAAAATAACGAAACTTTAAGAATGCGGAGAATAAAGACATGACAAACATGAAATAACGTAAAACTTCCCACACTAGTAACTCTCAAAACTTTACTGAGCCTTCCAAATCCCTTCAATTGTTTCACAGCAGAGAAATAATAATAATATCTTAGAAAAACTCAAAATGAAATGATAAGACATCTACAACGAACAATCCCAAAACCGGGGTGTCACAATCCCACGGACTAGCTACTGGAATACTAAATACAAGTCTGGAAATGAAAATACAACACTGTCTTGAAAATAAGGAGAAAGACAATGAAGCGGTAAAGGAAAGAAGCCTCGGGATCCACGAACGCCAGTGTATACCTCGAAGCTCTGACGTGGACTGAAGGTATCTCCCTCAGAACGCTCCACGGGGTCCGGTAGCAGGGTCTGCACAACACAAGGAAGTGTAGTGTAGTATCAGTACAACCGACCCCATGTACTGAGTAAGTGCCAAGCCTAACCTCGGCCGTAGTAGTGACGAGGCTAGACTTGACATTAACGATAACCCGTCCTATTCTACAGCAGATAACAGGAAATAACACAAGGCATGAGATAAACCGGCAAGTAGGGGATACGTGAGCAGTAAAGGGGGACAAGTGGAATAAAACATTCACATCGACAGATAGAAGTAATCCAGAGAAACAATCAAACATAATCGACAACGAAACAATATAAATGTCGGAAAAGTAAACAATGGCACGGCATCACCCTTTGTACTTTTACTCTCTTCCTCACAATGAAATGTAATCAAATATCATGGCACGGCATCACCCTTCGTGATTTTACTCTCTTCCTCACAATGAAATATACAATGAATCATGGCACGGCATTTACCTTCGTGCGTATAATCAATAAAATCATGGCACAGTA
>ML275430.1:0-54029 GCA_005239495.1 Nicotiana undulata | reverse complement strand
GATCAGCGGGCGCATGATGTAGCATTTATGGAGGGAGATAAGGTTATGTTGAAGATTTCGCCGATGAAGGGCGTTATGAGATTCGGGAAGAGGGGCAAGTTGAGCCCCAGGTTTATAGGCCCTTTCGAGGTGTTGAGGCGAGTCGGGGAGGTTGCTTATGAGCTCGCTTTACCTCCCGCCTTATCGAGAGTTCATCCGGTATTTCATGTATCCATGCTCCGGAGATATCATGCCGATTTCTCTCACGTGATTGATTTCAGCACTATTCAGTTAGATGAGAAGTTAGGCTTCGAGGAGGAGCCAGCTGCTATTATTGATAGGCAGGACTGCCAGTTGAGGTCTAAGAGAATTTCTGCCGTAAAGGTCCAGTGAAGGAGCCAACCAGTCGGTGAGGCGACTTGGGAGTCCGAGGAGGACATGCGGAGCAGGTATCCACAACTATTCGGCACCTCAGGTACAACTCTATGTCTGTTCGAGGACGAACGTCTGTTTTAGAGGGGGAGATTGTAATGACCCAAAAAGGGGTCATCTTATGTGCATCTAATTTTTACTATGTTCCGAGGCCCCGAAAGCCTCCATTAATCTCACCTCGATGTGCGTGCGCAGTCCGGGCGCATAGCCGGAAAGCCTTTATGTGAAAACTTGACTAAGAGTTAAAGTTTTGATAAATTAATTGAATAAAGTTGACTTTGGTCAACATTTTTGGTATACAGACCAGGATCCGTAATTCGACGGTCCCGGAAGGTCCGTAGGAAAATATGGGACTTGGGCGTATGCCCGAAATCGAATTCCGAGGACCCAAGTCCGAGAAATGAATTTTTAAAGAAAATTGTTTTATAAAAATATTAAAGGCTTATGAAAATGAACCTTGATGTGAAACCTGTGCTACCGGGCCCGTATTATGATTCCGACGCTTGGAACAGGTTCAATATGTGTTATATAAGTTATCTGTGAAATTTGGTAAGAAACAGACTTGAATTAATTGGTTTCGGATCAAAATGAGAAAATTTGAATTAATGAAGTTTTGAGGTTTTTAAAGAATTTGAAATTTGGCTTGAAAGGTGATTTTATGTTCCCGAGGTCCGAATGAAATTTCGAGATCGGGAATAGTTCCGTCATGTCATTTATAACTTGTCTGCAAAATTTGAAGTCATTCCGAGAAGTTTGGGCCGGTTCGGCGTATTGAAGTGAATTCTAGAATTTCTTAAGTTCTTAAGTTGATTCAATTTGGCTTTGGGGTTGAATTTTGAGTTGCGTTGTTGTTCTTCATGTTCAGGAAATTCGAGTGAGTCTGTATCATGAATACAGACTTGCCGGTGCTTTTGGACGAGGTTCTGAGAGGCTCGGGTGTGTTTTACACCCCGGGGAGCTAAGTTAGAAAAACCAGATGTTCTGCTATCTGGTTTGCTTCTCTGCGATCGCAGAAGGTGGGTTGCGATCGCGGAGAAGGATTTTGCTGGGTTGTTTATTGTTCTCCGCGATCGCAGCTTCCCCTTTGCGATCGCAGAGGTCTGGGTTCAACACCTTCGCGATCGCAGCCTTTTATCACGATCGCATAGAGTCGCGTCTGGGCTGGGTGAGTTTGTTCTTCGCGATCGCAGGACCCCTGCCGCGATCGCAGAGGTCTGGCCAGTTGGCCTTCGCGATCGTAGAGGTCTGGCCAGTTGGCCTTCGCGATCACATGCCCCTTGTCGCGATCGCAGTTAAGAAATCCCTGGGAAGTTTTATAAAAATACGAGACTTAGCATTTTTCCTCCATTTTCATCTTCCTCCTCAAGTTTTTAGAGAGCTCTTCAAGGGACCTTCCACCACTTTTATGAGGTAAGTAAATTCCATAGTTTTACTAGTTTCAAACATTAATTCTTAGTTAAATTCACTATTAAAATTGTCTAAAAACCATAGAATTAGGTAGTAATTTTAGGATTCTTGAGGATTTCGTGATTTACCATTTTAGGCCATGAATTCAAGTAGAAATTGCACCTTAGTGATCTTTAGGCTAAGGGTGAGTGATCCCTTCGAGAATTTTCGGAATTTGATCATGAGAGACCGGGGTTGGAAATTGGGAATTCTTCAAGAATGGCAATTCTATTGAATATCTAGGATAATTTATCACATTGTGCATGCATTGACGTTATTGTATACCTTTTGACTAGTTGCGAGTCCTCGGGTATAGAGTTCGGAGTTTCGGGCGCAAATTGTGGTCCGAGGGGTAGATTCGACACGAGGTGAGTCTCCTTTCTAACCTTGTAAGAGGGAATTGTCCCCATAGGTGATGTATATGCTATGTGTAAATTGTTTGGGGGCTACGTACGCGCCGAGTGACGAGAGTCCGTACGTAGCGGCAATTGTTGTTATGTCTGAGTAGTTAGGCCCACATCATGCCTTGTATGCTTTTCACGTAATGCCTTATATGCCTTTTCTTGTAATTCCTGATATGTTTTCCTATAATGCTTCATATAATTTATTGTAACACCATATGTACTATGAAATTATGTTTTGCATCATGTTATTCTTCTGAGGCTTTATTGAAATAAAACTATATGGGAGCGGGCCGTACGCCACGGCATAATTGAAAAGAAATTGTGAAATATAACTATATGGGAGCGGGCCGTACGACAAGACGGAATTGAAAAGAAATTGTGAAATATATGGGAGCGGGCTGTACGCCACGGCGGAATTGAAAAGAAATTGTGAAATATATGGGAGCGGGCTGTACGCCACGGCGGAATTGAAAAGAAATTGTGAAATATAAATATATGGGAGTGGGCCGTACGCCACGACAAAATTGAATAGAATTGTGAAACATATGGGAGCGGGCCGTACGCCACGTGGGAATTGGAAAGTAATTGAAATATATGGGATCGGGTCGTACGCCATGGCAGTGTTGAAAAGAAATTGAACTGAATATGGGATCAGGCCGTACGCCACGGCGTGTAGAAGGTACCTTATGGGAGCGGGCCGTACGCCACGGCGGATCTAAGAATCTGTGATTTTGTTTCGTTCGGTGGTCTTACCTTGAAAATGCTTTATTGTTTAGTTCAGAAATTGTTTGGATTCTTTTTCTGCTTTTGATATATATACTTGTTGCTTATTTCCCTGACATGCCTACTGTATTTCATCATATTCTATCATATGTTATCACTGCTGGACCTTAGTGAGTATCGAGTCGACCTCTCGTCACTACTTCTTCGAGTTTAGGCGGGATACTCACTGGGTACATATTTATTTAATATGTACTCATGCTGAACTTTCTTTCCTTTCTTTACTTGACTGTACAGGTCCGGAGGCTGGTGCATCTGATTATCAGGCCGATGCTAGATATTGATAGCGTGGTCATACTTCATGGTGAGCTGCTTTCACGGAGACTTCCCAGCAGCACCCTGGAGGCTTTTGTTATATTTCTCCATCCATTTCATTCAGACGGAGACTCTGTACATATTGTAGTCATTATATATTCAATAGTTTCCCATGACACTCGTGACACTAGTTCCTGGCACACACGCGTAGTGTATATGTATATCTTTTGGGTTCGGGTTGTACATGCATGTGTATGTTTTATTTCGGCTTGTATCTATTATGACTTTACCTGCACTCAAGGCTAGTATCATGTTAGTTGTTATAAACTGGTAATCTTTGACTTGGTTAATTAGATGGGAAGGGTATCACTTAGTGTAAATTGTGTTGGCTTGCCTAACCCCGTCGTTGGGCGCCATCACGACCCGGATTAGGATTCTGGGTCGTGACAAAAGGATAGCCTCACATACCTTGTATATACTTCCCCAACTTCAAGCTACGTAAATGTCAGAACTCCTTAATCTACAATAAGAGAAACGACACTATCGTTATCGTTTAAGCGTCATAACTATTATGATCGACCGCAACCTATTTTACGATGAAACGGACAGCACCTCCCCTATATATATGACTTCACACAAGTCAAAAAATTCACCAAACATCCCAAACTACATCAATAATAATCATATTGAGCCTCCCAAACTAGTCCACACACAACCAAATCACTTCATACATAAGACGACCACCGTAGTCGTGTCAAACGACCCGGAAATGTTACAAAGAACGACCAGCCCACAACCCTACATATATATGGTGTTTATCCACCCCCTTACTCCTCCAAAACTCCACAAAACAGTAGTAAAACATGCAGCCCAACAGCAACACAAAACAGTCCACAAAACAGTTCGCTACAAGTCAAATAACTCAAACTCACAACTTCCGATCACCGTCCCGTGAGTTTTAACTATTAGGCAACACATTTATCAACCTTACTTGATATTTAAACACTTAAATACAGACATTAGACGTTTCTTAACTATGAAGTACCTTCCAAAACTCTAACTACAATGAAAAAGGAGAGGCGGTATAATGACACTTGCGTCGTATGGATCATTTTGATGTTATCGCTTCTGGATTTCATGTCCGGGATGATAATCTTCTTTGAAACCCTAGAAGAGAGCTTAAGGATATGTTTATGCGTGTTCACTTGTCAACTTTGGAAAAATCAAAGAGGTGCTAGCTTGGCACCCTAAGATTGGTCCATCTTCCGACGCTTATATATTTTTATTCCGATGTCGTATGAACGAACGGTTAAGAGATATGGAAACTACATTCCAAGAAATTTAATTTTGTATATAAAATTTCCCAAAAATACCTCATATAATACATGAAATGTATTTCTCAAAAAGCTCTAGTGATCCAGCTACTTGTCACTTATGATGTCTGCGCAATCTCGCGAAAAGGCAAATATCTCTCTACTCCTATGTCGTATTGATTAACGGTTCAATGCGTTGGAAACTAGACCCATAGATATTCAATTTGGTTGGTATATAATACAAAAATTCCATTTATATTGGGAGAAAATATCAGTTACATTTGACCTAATGTTCAGCACATTATGAGTGTAACTTGTGAAGACCTTTGCCAACTTTTGTTCCACAACTTGTTTGACTTCAAAACGTAGAACAAAACAATCATACGATAAAAATTAACTCATAGAATAACATCCTTATCATGTAATTAACCATAGTCTCACCCTAAATTGCATGTTATAACATTCCAAACACATCGACTTTCGACGAAACTTCTTTTCTTCAATTGGTTTAGTTTCTAAGCTTTCCAACCCTCTTGGTACTCGTTATTCATGATCTTAAATATTTATAACCTCCAAGGTAA
Organism: Nicotiana undulata; assembly: GCA_005239495.1. Taxonomy (NCBI): domain Eukaryota; kingdom Viridiplantae; phylum Streptophyta; class Magnoliopsida; order Solanales; family Solanaceae; genus Nicotiana; species Nicotiana undulata. The sequence continues at coordinate 48,839 of ML275430.1, read as the reverse complement.
CCCGATTAAATTACTTTATGCTTCCAAATATTATCTTATTTCCGATCTTACATCAATTAACTTACGACGTACTCTCACGTACGAAAACATGGGGTGTCATCATTCCCCCCTTTGGAACATTCGTCATCGAATGTTGGCTAATGCACTTATACGTATCTTAAGCAATAACTCTTATGAATAATTTAATATTGTCTTTGCCATCTAGGGAGTTTGTTGGTGAATAAATCCAAAGGCTAGGGCATCCCCCTCATTAGGCCTCTTTCCCACTCCACGACTTGTGGTCAAAATTCTTCCAATCTCGTCATTGTTTCTACCTTCTTTCATGTATCCCAGACGATTCTAACCTTGAATGTGCGCCAATGTGACTATTTTCTCCTTTTGTTTTGTTAGATTTTAACCCATCTTTAGGATTCACTTTGTGAACATATATAGTACTATGACAATCTGTCCCTTTAGGCATCTATAGGTGTACTAAAGTTCTTTGATTGGTACTTTGTTGAACTTACAACTATTGCTATATCTTGCTTCATGGCCTCATTTATCTACGCTTATGGATTTACCATAACTACTTAGGTCATATTGTACTATAACTCTTACTTCAGTTTATTATTATCGAGGTCTGCTACCCAACTCCAGGTTATTCTCTTGTTGCTTATCTTATATGTATAAACCTAAGCCATTTAATGTTTTCTTATTACTATTCATCTTAATAATGAATACCTAATCTCATCTCATATTTGTAACTTTCATCCATCTATTGTTGATTCACCTTAATGTTTATCTATAATCTACCATTGATAATTTGAAACCTCTTATGTAATATATCGTCACTAAGGCTCACGTCTCATCGGGGAACATCTGAAGTGATTTTCCTAATCCAGTTAGGGACGATACTATACTCCAATAACTTTATTCATAGCATCCCAATGTGATTCATCTTATGGGACTATTCTAATCCAGTGCAGTTCATGAAATACTTGTTCTCAAAATCATTACTCAATCAAAGGCTTAAACGTCATCCTCTTATAATTTATCACAATTACACCCTTACTTTACTACCAGGGTAGCATTCTATCTCTTCTAAATTCTCCTTGTTTTAAACTCCTTTGAGTTCACTCATGCTACACTGAGCGTTTTATAACTTTATGGAAACCATCAGCTCTCTTGTTGTGATGGGTTTAATCCCGAGGAATTACCTGCTCTCGTCACCTTCTCACTCACCTTTTCTTATCCTTACTCATGTCTAGCTAAAACATTGTTGCTCTACCATACTTTAGATTGCGACCTACGCATATCTATTTATACTACTCGCAACCTTCCTTTTAACATGCTATCACCATAGATTTCCTGTCATACCTTCGCATTTGTCTTTAAATGTAAACAATTACTTTTCCTGGTCCTTCTGTCACTTGCTGCATGGATACTTGGATTATCTTAGTGCCCACGAATAGGGGAGTTCCCTCTAACTCATATGATCTCAATTATCAACTTTTGATTTTTTTTCCTTCTTCCCGTTCATTATCCACGATAGGTGCCACTTTCTTATGTTGTGCATACAACATTATAGTGAGAATGCTATTACAAGACCATTTCTTCTTTAGGTCACTATGCTTATGTTGAAGCTTGCTTCCTTATTTCCTCAGCTAGTCTTTCGTTGCAGTGCTTAGGGAAGAACTTTTGACACTTATAAAGTTGCGACCTTATTACATTGTATACCCCACGGTATTCCTGATGTTCTTACTCGCCTATCATTATCCTTAGTTACTTACCTCCGTGCCCTTGTGCTCGTAGGGTTGCATCTGAATTGAAATTTTAGTTGTCTCCCTTGTGGAACTCTCTTTTATTTCCATAACACTTACATTGTACCTTCTACTACCCAACTCCTGTCTGAATATTTCTCAAGGATTACGATGTCGTATCTAAGAGACTGAATTTCTTATGCTGGGTTTCACTATGTTTATCTTGCATGATCTACTGATTTGTCTGTATCCTCCTATCTAGCCATATCTAGGCTCTTCCTGAATCAACTACACCCGTTGGTCCACTGTCATATCTGTATTTTATGTAACGTCTCTTGGGTTATGTCCTTTGTCTTAACTTACCTCTCATACGAGTCTTTATGTATCAAGTGTTCATTATCACTTATTTATCATCGAGTGTGAAACCCTTATTGAATCTCCCCGGCATCATGCTTGCACAATGTTCTAGAGTCATATTATATCTGTAGGATATGAATAAATGCAATCTCATTCCTTTTACCTTTTTACCGCATTCTTCCTTTACCATTCGACTGTTACCTCTTCCTTTTTGGAATTCTTTTCCACATCTTCACACACATATTACTCGTCTTGCGATAACCCTTCAACACCAGGGATAATTGAATTTGTTATGCACAAAGGTGACAGCGTAATTCTTCTCATGGGCCTTTAGCGGGCGTGAAACATAAGCAATAACTCTCCCTTCCTGCATCAACACACATCCCAAACCAACGCGTGAAGCGTCGCAATATACTATGTACGTCCCAGAACTGGAAGGCAATATCAAAATTGGTTTTGAGGTCAATGCTTTCTTGAGCTTCTGAAATCTCGCCTCACACTCGTCAGACCATCGAAACAGGGCATTCTTCTGAGTCAATCTAGTCAATGGGCTGCAATGGAAGAAAAGCCCTCCACAAATAGCCGGTGGTAGCCTGCTAGGCCCAAAAAGCTCATGATCTCTATAGCTGAAGTAGGACGCGGCCAACTCTGAAGTGCCTCAATCTTCTTAGGATCAACCTTGATACCCTCTCCAGATACCACATGCCCCAAGAATGCCACAGATTCCACCCAAAACTCACACTTGGAGAACTTAACATATAGCTTCTGTTCTCGCAAAGTCTGGAGCACAACTCTCAATTGCTGCTCGTGCTTGCCCAGGCTACGTGAGTAAATCAGAATGTCATCAATAAAGACAATGACAAAAGAATCAATATACGGCCTGAACACCCTGTTCATTAAGTCCATAAAAGTTGTTGGTGCATTAGTCAAGCCGAAGGACATCACCAGGAACTCATAATGGCCATATCTCGTACGAAAAGCAGTCTACGGAACGTCCGAGTCCTGAATCTTCAACTGGTGATACCCTGATCTCAAGTCGATCTTAGAAAACACCCGAGCACCCTCCAAGTAGTCAAACAAATCATCGTTGCGCGGCAATGGATACTTATTCTTAATTGTGACCTCTTTCAGTTGGCGGTAGTCAATACACATCCGCATGGACCTATCTTTCTTCTTCACAAATAGCACTGGAGCACCCCACGACGACACACTCGGCCTGATAAACCCCTTAGCCAACAACTCCTCAAGTTGCTCCTTCAACTCCTTCAATTTTTTCGGAGCCATACCGTACGGGGGAATGGAAATAGGCTGGGTGCCTAGGACTAAATCAATACAGGAATATATATCACGATCCGGAGGCATGCCTGGAAGGTCTGAAGGAAAAACATCAGCAAACTCTCAAACTACTGGCACTGAATCAATCGTCGGAGACTCGGCGGTGGTGTCCCGCACATAAGAAAGATATGCCAGACAACCCTTCTCGACCATATGTCGAGCCTTCAGAAAGGAAATAACCCGACTAACTGCACTAACTGAGGAACCTCTCCACTCCAACTTAGGAAACTCGAGCATGGCTAGGGTAACCGTCTTGGCATGGTAATCCAAGATGGCATGATAGGTAGATAGCCAATCCATGGCTTGGATAATCTCGAAATCAACTATATCGAGCAATAGGAGATCCGCTCTAGTCTCGAACCCACAAAATGTTATCACACAGGACCGATAAATCTAGTCTACCACCACAGAATTCCCACGGGAGTGGACACATAAATAGAAGTACCCAAGGACTCGCGAGGAACATCAAAGAAACAAGCAAATAAGGCTGATACATATGAATAAGTGGATCCTTGATCAAATGACATTGATGCCTCTCTACCACATACTAAAATAGTACATGTGATCATGACATCTGAGGCCACTGCATCTGATTGGGCCGAAATAACATAGAATCTGGCCGGTGCACCGGAAGGTTGACCTCCTCTGGGATGAATAGGAGCTGGCTGAGCTCCCCCTGCCTGGCCTCCACCTCTGGAACGACCTCTACCAACCTGTCCACCACCTCTGGGTGGAGGGGGTGCTGGGTCTAAGAATTTAGGCTGATAACTCTGTTGAACGGCCTTTCCCCGCAGCTTGGTACAAGTCCTCCTCATATGGCCTGGATCCCCACACTCATAACATCTCCTCGGTACCATAACCTGTTGCCCTGAAGACGAAGAACCCTGGATAGTCGGGGGACGGCGAGAACTCTCTGGAATAGCACTGAAGTAAGGGCTAGAAGACCCCTGATGACCGGATTACCCACCAGAGGAACCCTGAATGGCTGGTGGACGGTAGAAGCTCTCCGACGTGGCGTTGAAATAAGGCCTCACTGGTGCCCCACAGGGAGGTGGTGGAGGAGCTGAATATGGAGGCCTGCTAGGCTGGCCTCTACCGAACTGACTTGTACCCTTAGCTGGGGAACCTCTGAAATCTGCATAAAATCTAGCTCTCTTGTCATGCTGACCCTGCTCTCTGCCCCTCGATCGATAACCCTCAATCCGGCGAGCTATCTCAACCACAAGCTGATAGGGAGTCCCAATCTCCACCTCTCGGGCCATATTGGCCCTAATACCTGAGTGCAGCCCGACTAAAAATCTTCGCACTCTCTCAGCATCAGTAGGAAGCATCATAAGGGCATGAGGAGACAACTCAGAAAACCTAGCCACGTAGTCTGTCACTGACATTTGTCCCTGCTCAAGCTGCTTAAATTGATACCACAACTCTTCCCTCTCGGAGGGTGGAATATATCTGTCCAGAAACAACTGAGTTAACTGCTCCCAAGTGATGGAAGGGGAACCTGCCGGCCTACCAAGGATATAAGACTGCCACTATCTGCGGGCCCTTCCCTCTAACTTAAAAGTAGTGAAGTCAACTCCATGGGACTCCAATATCCTCTTGTTGTGCAGTCTGTCCCTGCACCTATCAATGAAGTCCTATGCATCCTCGCCCCGCTCACCTCCAAGACAGGAGGGTGCAATCTAGTCCATCTATCCAATAACTTCTGCAGATCGCCATCCGCAAATGGTTTGAGCTCAGGTGTTGCTGCTACAGGTTGGGCTCCACCCATGGGCAGTGTACCCGGGGTTTGATATACCGCTGCTGCATGTCCCGCGGCCTGGGCAGTAGGGGTCTGGACTCCCCCTCTCGCTTGGGATGTGGCCGGATCCCCTGGAAATAAACCAGCCTGAGTCATAGAGTCCATGAACCGCATCATACGACCCATGACCTCCTGGAAGCCCGGTGCAGTCATGAAGTCCATCCGAGCTGGATCTGCTGGGGGCACCTCGCCCTGCTCGTCAATAATGGGATCCTCTGCTGGGGGTGCTAATAGAATAAAACTGGGATGCCCTCGTCTCCTACCTCAGGCCGGTGCCCTCCCCTGGCCTCTACCACGGCCTCGGACGGCGGGGGTAGCGGCATCTCCCGGATCTGGAATGTCACATGCGCGCATCCTCACAATCTGTGAGAGAATAGAAGAGTGAGATTTAGTATACCATCAACTGCACGATAGAATATGAATAAAGATAGGTTTCCTAACATCGTATAGCCTCCCGAAGATAAGTACAAACGTCTCCGTACCGATTCGCAAGACGCTAATGGGTTTGCCCATGACTTGTTAGACCTACATGAACCTAGAGCTTTGATACTATGTTGTCACGACCCGAAATCCTAACTCAGGTCGTGATGGCGCCCTACACCGGGGTCAGGCAAGCCAACACTTAAATTTCTAGTGTTATTTATTTATTTGATAAACATTCCAATACTTGCCAAATTTTTGAGTTAAAAACATTAAGTGGAAATGAATAAATAGTCAATTTAGACAAAAGTAGCCATAAAAGTCATGAACTGACATATACATGCTGTCCCAAAAATATAAAATATCTATTACGTGTGTGTCAGGAACTAGTGTCACAAGTCTACATGCGGACTAGTAGAATACACAAAAGATAGAATAAACTGTTCTACTGTCTGAAAGAAGTAGACAGACATGAACAAAAGAAAACTCCATAGTGCTGTTGAGAAACGCCAAGGGAAGCATATCACCGCGAAGCCAGGTACAGAATATACTCTCAAGGTCGAGCTCCGGTCGGATAACCAGATGCACTGCCCCAGAACCTGTACAATTAAGTACAGAAGCGTGTCATGAGTACATAAACAGATATGTACCCAGTGAGTATCCCGTCTAATCTCAAAGAAGTACAGACGAGAGGTCGACGTGATACTTACTAGGGAATGTAATTTTACATTTAAATGAAGGCTAGGCATGGGTAGCAGTCGTAATAATCACAAAGTCATGAAATACCAAGCACAATTTGTAATTTACCTTTGCACGTCAAATTTCACTAGCATATGATGTACTAATTTTCCTTTTTACATGAATCAAATTATACAAGTATCACAAACTCTCAGTCAAATATATATAGCACATAGTATGCCGAAAGCGTACGGCCGAAGCGTCGCAAAAATAAAGGTGCACTGCCGAGGGTCGAACGTCTAGAACCATAGATGCATCTATTACCCGCTCGCGAATCAAACATGCAACGCGGTTGAAATAATGATAGGGCTATCCCGCTCACGAATCATACATGCAACGCGGGTGCCCATATACATACACAAAATTTATCAAGAATCCAAGGATTTAACAGAGATTATGCTTGAAGACAAGAATTTAAGCAATGTAATTTGAACGTAACTTCCTAAATATCTTCATACCAATTCGAGGATACTAAGAAACTCATAACACAGTTAAGGTCACATACAAGTCATATAAACACATGCTTGTGAGTCCTAAAACTACCCAAACATAACATAGTAGTTGCTACGCACGGACTCTCATCACTTCATGCGTATGTAGCCCCCGCAAACAAGTACATACAATTATTTATAATCACCTATGGGGACAATTCCCTCTTACAAGGTTAGAAAGGAGACTCACCTCGTGCCGAGCCTACTCTCCGGGTCAAGAACGCGTCCGAAACTCAAAACTCGTCTTTAAAGGACTCGGAACTAGCCAAATATGGTATACATCAATTAATCTATGCTCAAAAGTATGAAATTTACCTAATTAAGCTGTTATTTCAACCTACTTTGAAGAATCCCAAAATACACCCCCGGGCCCACATGCTCGGATTTTTGAATATTTCGAAGGAAACACTCACCAATATTTAAGGATCATTAATATATGATTTTTGTATTATTTCATAGCTAATTAGTGGGTAATTTTCTAAAATCTCCAATAATCCCTAGGTTTTTATCTAACCTTTGATTTACACTAAATATGGTGTTAATCTACATAGGATTTCATGTATTAAATCATTATTAGGGTGGAAATTACTTACCTCTTAGTATCTAGGTCGTTGGTCCCTTTTGCATGCTCAAAATTGCCCAAAGAAGAAGGTGAAATGTTCAAAAATAGAGGTTTTCCCGTACTTAAAAGACCTCTCTTTCTACAGTCATTCCGCACCTGCAGCTCAAGGACAGCACCTGCGGTCTCGCATCTGCGAGAAGGGGCTCGCACCTGCGGAATTGGACAAGAGGGACTAGGCTCGCATCTGCGGAGAGGAGCTCGCACCTGCGGCTCCGCTCCTATGGAATATGGTCCTCACCTGTGAGGAATGTCAACCTCACTTGGGGGCCACACCTGCGAGGCCTGGACCGCAGGAGCGGTGTCGCACCTGCGACTGGTCAACCGCACCTGCGGTTACACCAGATATGGTGCACCAGCAATTATAGTTGCTCGTTTTTGGCCTCGGTTGGTTCCCGAACGGCACCTGGGCCCACCCTAGCCCCCATACAAATATACCAACAAGTCCCCAATCATAACACGGACTCGCTCGAGCCTTCGGACACCCAAAACAACGCTAAAACTCGAAATCACACCTCAAAACCCCTAAAATCAAACTTAAGAACTTTAAGTTCTTGAATTCGCTAACAATGCGCCGAACCAACCTATACTATTCGGAATGACAAATTTTTTTGCAAGAAAGTCATAAATGACATGGAACTATTCCCGGTCTTGGAATTCCGTTCGGACCTCGATATCACAAAAACACGTTCCAAACCTCAATTCGAACTTAAGGAAACTCTATTTTCGCTATTAGGCGCCGAAATGCTCCTGGGTTATCAAAAACCCATTCCGGACATACGCACAAGTCCGAAATCATCATACGAAGCTACCGGAACCGTCAAAACTTGAATCCGAGGTCGTTTACTCAAAATGTTGACTGAAGTCAAATTTGGCCTTAAAGGCCAACCTTAAGGAACTAAGTGTTCCTATACTACTCTAAACCCTTCCGAATCCCGAACCACCCGTCCCCACAGATCATAAATCATAAACAGCCACTACGGGAAGTCTCATTTAGTGGAACGGGGTCCTATAATGCAAAACGAACGGTCGGGTCGTTACAGCGGCAAGTCCGGAGAAGGGATCTTGCCTATAACCGCTGAACTGGAAAGCCTACTGTGGTGGGGGAGCTGCGTCTACCTGTCTATCATGACCTATAGCACGACATGCAGTGTCAATAATGTAAACGGGGATAGAGAATATACAACCTGTAACATCTGGGTACCTTTGAGGGCTACTGACATGAAATGTGTGATACATACATATATATACATAAACCTTTAATACATCCGCCAGTGTGGGCATCATAATCACCATATCGTACCCGACCGTAATAGGCTCGGTAATACGTACCCGGCCACGTGGAGCTCGGTAAACCCAACTAATCAGTTGTTGCACAATAGGTGCTATACCCGGCCGGTTATAGCGCGGCTCGGTACAGTAAAATAGATATGTATATATACAATGCATGCAGGACTCAATGGAATCATATTCTGAACCTTTCGGAGTGACGTAAGGTCGATATTCTCCGCACACATTATTAGGATTAACTTTTCATCAAGAACCTTATAAGAATCAGGAAGTACCAACAACATTGATAACATAAGAATAAGAGAAGCAACCTCAACATCAACCCTAAGAAGGGAAACAATGTAAGTACTGCTAGCTTCTAAGAGTAGAGTATCTTTGGAAGCTCGTTCATTGCATTATGTACAATCAGAGTCGTGCAAAAGAAGGAAAAGGATAGACTCACATACCTTGTATATACTGCCCCAACCTCAAGCTACGCAAATGTCATAACTCCTTAATCTACAATAAGAGAAACGACACTATCGTTATCGTTTAAGCATCATAACTTTTATGCATCGACCACAACCAATTTTACGATGAAACGAACAACACCTCCCCTCTATATATGACTTCACACAAGTCAAAACAATCACCAAAAATCCCAAAAAACATCAATAATAATCATATTGAGCCTCCCAAAACAGTCCACACACAACCAAATCACTTCATACATAAGACGGCCACCATAGTCGTGTCAAACGACCCGGAAATGTTACAACGAACGACCAGACCAAAACCATACATCTATATGGTGTTTCTACACCCCCTTCCTCCTCCAAAACTCCACAAAACAGTGGTAAAAGAGGAATCCCAACAGCAATAAAAAATAGTCCACAAAACAGTCCGCTACAAGTCAAATAACTCGAACTCACGACTTCCGATCACCGTCCCGTGAGTTCTAACTATTAGGAAACACATTTATCAACCTTCCTTGATATTTAAACACTTAAAAACAGATATTATACGTTTCATAACTATGAATTAATTTCCAAAACTCTAACTACAAAGAAAAAGGAGAGGCGGTATAATCACACTTACGTCGTAGGGATCGTTTGATGTTATCGCTTCTCGATTTCATGTCTGGGATGATAATCTTCTTTAAAACCCTAGAAGAGAGCTTAAGGATATGTTTATGGGTGTTCTCTGTTCGTTTTATGCATAAAAATGAAGAGAAAGCCGACCTAAGACTTATATATTTCAACTTTGGAAAAGTCAAAGAGGTGCTAGCTTTCGACGCTTATATTTTTTTCTCCCGATGTCGTATGAACAAACGGTTAAGAGAGTTGGAAACTAAATTCCAAGACCTTCAATTTGGTATATAATATGTCCCAATAAGATGTAAAGACCCGTAAAATTTATTAACTAAGAACGATGCCCGGGTAGATCCACATGTTGATATAACTATAGAAATTCTTAAATTGGATCTTATTTTTTGGGAGAAAAAGTACCCCAGGACTTAGAAGATATAATTTTTCAGGTTTGTGCGGATCTGCGGTCCACTATGCGATCGCATATCACGTCTGCGGACCGCATAGTGGTCGCATAGTTGGATAGTTTGCTGTCCATTTTGAGGAAATCTATGCGGCCCATAATGCGAGCGTATTTTATGAATGCGGGCCGCATATTTACATCAGAGTTTTTGCGGAGGGAGTTATGCGGCGCACTATGCGATCACATAACAGGTATGCGGACCGCATAGTTGCCGCATACCTAGGCAGATTCCTTTTCTTTTTGGCCTAGCTGAAGGCCAATAATGTGGCAGGTCTGCGGACCACATAGCCAGAATGTAATCGCATTCCGGACCACAAACTTGCATCGGGGCTTCCAATTTTCTAATTTTAAAACCCGACACCCCAGTCTAATATAACACCCATCCCTCTTATTTTTAACGACCTTCTGATAAAATAGAGAGAAGTGAGAGTGGGTTATAGTGAGAGAGAGCCCCATCTTCACCAATTTGAGCCTCCATCACTACTCAGACCTTGAATCAATCGAGTAGGCCACCATTTTCTTCACCCCAAGAGGTAAGATTCTACCCCATTAAACTTAATTTTCTTATTCTTGTTAAAATGAAACATAGGTAGGTTAGTTCATGAAAGTGGGGATTAAAGGCATTGCATGCATGTAATCAAATTACCCTAATGTAGTAAAGGGAAGTAGGTTAGAGTAATCTTTCACTAAAAATGGGTTATTTAATCTAAAGGAACACCTAGTGTTTGATAAAATATTCAGTAAGTTTAAGACATGCTCATAATTCCTAATTCTAAATTGAATTGTGCCACATTGTGAATTAGATTGAAGGTGGTAGAAGGTCCAGTGATTTGTGATAGAAATTAAGGAAAAACAATTCCAACTCGAGGTATGTATGGCTAACTCTAATCTTCGTAGGATAAACCTATTTGTGCTCACTTTCCAGGTATGATTATCTTGTTTGATCCTCTATGGAATTTATGTGCCTTATGTGCCAAATTGAAAAAATTCTTACTTCTATGCCATTCCATGACTACCATATCGTTGTGTTATTTGAGTGTATGAATTGTGATAATTATGTTCCCTCTTTTACTATGTGTGTGATCCTCTTATGTGATGGGTGTGGTAGATGTGAAATATTGGAATGACATGAAATATGAATCAAAGGATTGTGATGAGATGAAGTATTAATCAAGAGATTGATTTTTTATGAAACATGAACCAAAGGATTATAATGATATGAAAGATGAGAAAAAGAATGGAATGATGTGTGATGTGAACCAAAAGATGGAAAATGATAAAAGTGACCTAAAATATCCATGAATCGATGGGGAATGTTCTAGGGTGAGATAGCCTATCCGATCAGGATGGGATCGGACTCCATGTCGTACATATGGAGATATGGAGTTGTGATATGATGTTGATTTTAGCCTCACCATTTCAGTTGAGATGGGCTAGCCGGTCGGGCAGGGATCGGGCTCCATGTGAACATGCCATAGTGGAGATATGTGATGTGATGATTGTTCGGGCCTCACCTAGGATGGCTTAGCCGTTTGGGAAGAGACCGGGCTCCGTGTGACAATGACACGATGGTTAAGTAATAATAATAACAACATTAACTTAAAAGAACATTAACCAAAAGATGGCAAAACGGGATAAGAAACATGGTGACTTTTGATTGTGTGGATTTTTATGTGAAGTCTCTATTAGCATTAGTGCCTGTTTATTGCTTATCCTATCTAGATTAGAGCTTGTTCATACATACTAGTACTATTCAATGGTACTAACGTCCTTTTTTGCCGGGGGCGCTACATCTTTTTAAATGGATGTAGGTGGTTCTGTAGCAGGTAGTGCCGTTCGCCGATAGTGGTGCTTTCTCCTCCTCCCTTCCAACAGTACCGGTGAGCCCCATTTCCTTATGGGGATGTGTGTGTATATATATATATATATATATATATATATTGCTTCCCGTTTTGTACATGTCCTGTTTTGAGGTATAGTTGGGGCCTTGTCGCCGGCATGTCTATGTATATTTCTCCAAACTCTTAGAGGCTCCGTAGACACTATGTGGGTTGTATATATATATTTTGGGTAGAGTTGGACTTACTCGTAACCGTGATTCTGTACCTTGAACATTGTAACTTGTATGTATGTTTTGGAAGACCTAATGTTGATAATGGTAAAAGAGGAAAATGGGCTTAATGTTATGAAATTATGTTTTTGATTTGTCTCTTGCTAACTCATGTAATTAATGTATGCTATAAACACGAGGGTGAAACGAGTCGGGTAGGAAAGTTTAAACGAGCTTTCTTGACCGGGTTCACTCGATTAGGCGCCGGTCCCGTCCCTCGGTTTTGGGGCGTGACATAAGACCTCATATAATACATGGAATGTATTTCTCAAAAAGCTCTAGTGATCCACCTACTTGTCACTTATGATGTCTGCATAGTCTTGGGAAAATGCAAATATCTCTCTACTCGTATGTCGTATCGATGAACGGTTTAATGCGTTGAAACTAGACTCATAGATCTTCAATTTGGTTGGTATATCATCCAATAATTCCAAGAATATTGGGAGAAAATATCAGTTACATTTGACCTAATTTTCAGCACATTATGAATGTAATTTGTGAAGACCTTTGCCAACTTTTGTTCCACAACTTGTTTGACTTCAAAACGTAGCACACGACTATCATAAGACAAACATAACTCATAGCATAACCTCCTTATCATGTAATAAACCATAGTCTCACCCTAATGTCCATGTTATAACATTCCAAACTCGTCTACTTTCGACGAAACATATTTTCTTCAATTGGTTTAGCTTCTACGCTTTCCAACCCTCTTGGTACTCATTATTCATGATCTTAAATATTTGTAACGTCCAAGGTAACATGATTAACTTACTTTATGTGCTTCGAAATATAATCTTATTTCTGAGCTTACATCAATTGACTTATGACGTACTCTCACATACGAAAACATGGGGTGTAATCGAAACCCTATCAACTTCTGCTTCACAGTGTGCGCACCGCATAATTCTAGTGCGTCCGTATAAGAGAGGTTCATAAATTTTAAAGTTTGAGAAAGTAAAGATGTGCGGACCTCACAAATATTGTGCGACCGTAGAAGTCTGTGTGTTTTCGCACTCACTATTATATTGACCATAGAGGAATGGAATTAGAGAACCTTGAATTGAAGATGTATGGACCACATGAATTTTATGCGGCAGCAAAAGTCAGTGTGCGACCACAATCAATATTACGTGGACCGCATAACAAGAGATTCAGAGATAGTAATACTTGATTAAAGCTAATATTGTATATGGTAGGTACCGGGGCTCCCGATATCGAGACACCTATGACATGACAAACCCGATCTCGAGAGGCTCAAAGTAGAGTCTGAGGATCGGCCACGAAGCGGGTACCTCGAAAGAATCATATTGAAGGCCCGCCGCTGCATACCTCGAGGCAGTATAAAATCGATGATGGTCTTGGATAGGCAGGAAATTCCCAAGGATACGTGGTTAGAGCTAATAAAGTCTGCAAGAGATAGTACAAGTCCGTACTAAGTCGTTATACCGTTGTACCAATAGCATTCCTTTGTCATAATTAGGCATGCACTATGTTGGGATTCTCCCCTCCTATATAAAGGGGATCTCTATCATTTTGTAACACACATGAATATTCACTGCAATAGAACATTCTCTGCTTTTCTCGTTTAACATGCTCTACAGCTTTATTGATTTTAAATTATTGTTCTATATTTATTTCTCTTCATTTGTTGATCATTATTAACTGTCCAAAAACTATCCTCGAGGCCCCTGATATTACTGAGCTAGAGGTCCCCGGCTTCGTGACTACACTGGTTTGACTATCATTTCTTTCTCACTTACACTTAGCATTTTTCACCTATCTACTAGTATTAAAATTACTCACATATATTTAGAACCACAAATAAATTTTAATTGTTAAAACTATTTTCGAGGTAACAAGTTTGGCGCCCACCGTGGGGCTAAAAATAATAGTTATTGTTTTGGTGCTAGTTTTCTGAAAACACAAGTTATTTTTCAAACTTTTTCTTGTCCAAGAATCTTTGATATCAGGTCAAAAAATGTCTAACTCTACAAATGCACATGGAAACAACGACCTTGAGCTCCATGGAGAGAACAATGCAACGCCTCAGTCGCCGGTGTGCCACCGCAAAACCCTAGGGTGGCACAAGCACAAATCCCCATCGATGTAGGCTTACGCAATGCTTTGCATGTTGATATAGACATTAACAACGATGGAAATGTGCGCGGAGGTGACCAACATGAAGCGCAAAGAACACAAGCTCAGGAAGAAAGAGAAGTTAACCTACAGGTCACTTTTGAAATGTTACAAGCACATCTAATGGCTATAGCTCAGTTACAAAGTTAGCAGAAGACCCCGAGCATAGAAGGACTAGAAACAGGTCCTCGAGCTGAGCAACCACCAGAAATATCGAGCAAAAATGTGTCAGGAACAGACCCCGCTATCATGAGAATGCTTGAGGACCTCACTAAAAGGATTGATTAGGAGAAAATAAGATAGAGGCCAACGACAAAAAATTGGAAACCTATAACTCGAGGGTCGGTCAAATCTCGGGCGCACCTCCGATTTTGAAGGGGGTAGATTCGAAGAAGTTCGCGCAGAAACCAATTCCATCGAGTGCGACTCCGAAGACCATTCCGAAGAAGTTCGGGATGCCCAATTTCCCAAAGTACAACGGGACCACAGATCCCAATGAGCATATTACCACTTATAATTGTGGTATAAAATGGAATGACTTGAAAGACGACAAAATTGAGTTTGTCTTGTTGAAGAAGATTGGGGAAACACTGTCCAAGGGGGCCATGGTGTGGTATCATAACCTCCCCCCGAACTCAATAGATTCATTTGCCATGCTGGCAGACTCTGTTTTGAAGGCACATGCTGGTGCCATTAAGGTCGCTACAAGGATGTCCGATGTCTTCAAAATTGAGCAAAGAGAGAACGAGAGGCTAAGGGAGTTCGTATCCCGCTTTCAAATGGAGCGAATGAAATTACAACCAGTCTTCGATTACTGGGAGGTGCAGGCCTTCACTCAAGGATTGGACGAACGAAGCTTGATAGCTTGGAGACAGCTGAAGCAGAATTTGATTGAGTATCCTACCATAACTTGGGTGGACGTGCATAACAGGTATCAATCGAAAATCAGGGTCGAGGACAACTGTTTACCTTGAAATTGGTAATGACAATTGAATTTTATTATGTGGTTCTAAAAATATGTGATTTATTTTAATTCTAGTTGTTTAGGAAATAGATGCTAAATGTGAGTTAAAGAAGCAAGATAAGGATGAAATAAAATCGAAATAGGCAAACCAGACTGCCTTGGGTCAGAGGTTCCGAGCTGGCCGAGTTAAGTCCTCGAGGTCGAAGCTCGGGGCTAATGGTTAGCGGTCGATGAAGCTACTACAGTTTTATGGGCCTTGAATGAGACTATTTGAGATCAATGATGAGTAATAAATGAAGAACAATAAATGAAACAAAGTAAATGTAAGCAATAAACCAAAGGAATCAATAATAGAGAATTTTCTTCTTCCTTGTATTGAATATCATGTGTGCAAAAAATGATAAGGGTCCCCTTTATATAGGAGGGGGAATTCCAACATAGTACATAAGCATTTATTACAAAGATATGCAGCTGGTACAGCTATTTAATGCCACAGTACGGACTAGTACTATTCCTGCAGACCTTGTCAACTTTAAGCCACGTGCCTTTCGGGAGTTTCCCGCTCATTTATGACTGCTGCCGATTTGCGCTGCCTCGAGGTCGAGAATAGGATACCCTTGGGATCGAATCCTCGAGCCGTGCTTCGAGCCTTCTAAGGATGGGTAGCGGAAAGCCATAATTATCACAAATATGGGTCTCTCCGATTTTAGCCGTATATAGATAGTCCCCGCATTTCTTAGAGTGAAATCACAAGAAATTGTCTTGAATAAATGCCTCTTCGATATCCCCATCATGACGTCAGCCCGTCAGAGCATTAAATGGCTTGCTCCAAAAGCTACGCAGGGGTCGCTATCACGCGACTATCGAGAAACCCACGAACCGCCAATGGTTCAACTTTTCCACTTCTCAAACATTGCCCATATGACTTCTATAAATACCACACTTGCTCGCCATTCACACTTTTACCATCATCTTCAAATTTTTAGAGCTATCTTCCAATACCTTCTACATTCATCTTCTTTCAGTGCTTGTTTCTTCATCTATTTTCTCAGAAGCTTCGATATAGATATGGAAAAAACATCCAAGACGGTACCTCATAAAGAGGGCACCTCTTCAGCTGCACGCCCGTCCAAGGGCAAAGAAAAACACCATCGAGTATCGAACAATGCATCCTTGGTGACTTCGATACAATTTCTTATCTTTCCATCGACAAACCTCCTTCCACGCTAGGCCGATGTGAGCCCATGTTAATATATATCAGTGTAATATCCAAAGCGAAGAGAGTAAAAATGGACTACCGTTGGGGGAAGTCGGTTCAAATAGAGATCCTCAATGTTGAGGAAAGCATAGTAACTTATAAAGCAGGCTTCCTCAGCGTATACACATACCCCTTCACCCTAGGCCCTGTGGATCCTTCTTCTCCACAGATAGACCCAGTGATTCTTGATTTTTGCCACCAGTACCGGGTGATGCTCGGTCAGATTTACCCTTCATTTTGGAGAATAGTGTATATGCTCCGGTATTTATCTAACTGGATCGAGGGGATGAATTTCACCCTCGACCACTTAATAAGATTGTACAGTCCCCATCTCTTCCGATGGGGTTTAATTAAACTTCAGCATCGGTCTACGAAGAGATTCTTCGCAAGCATCGATGAACACAAGGACCGGGGGTGGATGAGTCGTTCGTTAGAATTAGAAACTCGGAAATCATCCCCGCCGATAGGGTGCCATTCCCGGAGGGATGGAATTTTGGCAGGTAAGAATCATTATACCGAGTATTCTTTACTTCCCCTTCTTCTCCTTCTAAATAGATTTCTTTTTGACTATGCAGCCACTGTTTGGTTCCCCAAATAGATTGACTATGTAGAACCTATCGGGGCGGATCAAACAAATAGATTCTACCTTTCCATAAAACAAGCGATCTTGGAGCGATTTATCCAATCAAGGTGGCTGGCAAAGAACCATGGTAACCCCCCCCCCCATTTTGTTTTGTCAAATCTCACACAAGCTTCCTTTGCATCGGAAGGTTTGATATATCCCGCTCATTCAGGTCTCGGGGACAGTCTGTTGATGAGGCCACCTCCTCGCGGTGAAGAGGGTACTTCAAAACCTGACGGAGGCAAGAAAAAGAGGAAGTAGGCATCGGCAGGGTCTCCTAAGATAAAGAAATCCAAGACCCAAAAGTCTAAGACCTATGCCATGGTGTTGACTTCGGATGTTGCTGCAAGTCTTCGTGCCGCAGGAGAAGATGACGATGAGGATGACCGCTATTTGGTATAAAAGGTAAGGTGGAGTGTGGACGCACCGAAGACTGCTAAACATCGGACCACCAAATCTAAGACGGCCAATGTGGAACAACCTTGCTCGGAGGGGATCTTTGAAGAGGGCTCGGGTGTAGTCCCCGAGCCATTCGTAAGACATGGTATAATCCCTATCGACGAGTTCGAAGGGCTTGGTATCGATGTTGTGGGTGGCTCCAATATGGGCCATTCTTTTTCCCCAGGGGAAATAAGGGACGCCCAGATCAGGGGTGCTGCCGGCGTGGACATTTCTCGGGAAGATGACACGCTCGAAGATTTATTTTAAGTTATTGAGGAGGAGCCCAAACTCAATGCCTCAGTTGCTCTCGAGGAGGCCGAGAAACATCAAGGACATGTGACCTTTCTGATACATCGTTTGCTGTTTTGAATTTTCACTCTTCTTGTATAAACCTCTCACTTTGTGTTGTAGGCCAAGAGATTTTATGGCCAAGCATTCCCTAAGATAAATGATAAACTTGCTTTCCGGGAGGAGGAGCTCGAGAAGATTTCCTTGGAACTAAAAGAGTTGAAAGCTTCCTCTTCCCAAAAGGACAAGGTAAGTGCTTCGAAGTTCTTTTCCATTTTTATGAAGAGCTTTCCCTTTTGTTAACACCTTTAATGTCGGCATTGTAGACTTCTCCGAGATGGGACTGTGTCCCCTTGGAGAGGAGGAGGAGTCGTCGACCTTGGGGTTAAAGAGCTAAAATAAATAGAAAGGAACCTCGATGGGTGAGGAAGCCCACATTGAGGCAAGGTCCTCCCAGAGGCATAAAAGCGATGAAGCAGAGCTTTTCAGGACTGAGGTCTACAGCCCCGGGAGAGTGGTTCCTCCCTTGCCACCATTTTCTTCCCCCGTCGAAGGTACTTCGAGGGAGAGGGGTTTGCTGCTGCCACTTTTTTCTCCCATCGAAGTTACTTCGAAGGACGTTTGAATCCAAGAGTCGTCCAATGGGAGCGGAGTCCCTAACGATGATGTCCCCTCTTAGGATGGTTCGACTGGGGCCGAAGAGGCCAGGCCAGGAGACGCGCACTCAACCATTGAGGAGGCTCAGTGGCTTTGCTCCGTGGTGAGTTTTGACTTTTCTTTAATCTCTCAGTTTTGTACTATCTCTTTTTAACTGAAACGTACTTTTTACAGGCCTTTGACAAGCTCAAATATGAGCTGCTCAACTGTGAAACCAGACAGCGCAAAGCCTTGGATGGGGAGATATCCCTCAGGCTCCTTTGTAATAAATGAGCAAAGGAGCTGATACACCTTCGATACGAGGTGAGTCGAAGCCATGACTACGAAGGCCGTCTCGAGGGACAGGTAACCTTCGTTTCAATGATATGCATACTTCTTCTTTTATCTTCGTGTCACGACCCAAATTCCCAACCTTAGGAATCGTGATGGCGCCTAACAAACACTTGCTAGGCAAACCAATGTTAGAGTTCGATTATCTAATTTCCCTTGATTATTTACTTAAGCACAAATAAATAAATTTAAAGTAAACTTAATTTAAATGATTTCCAATGAATACTCCCAATATAAAATAATAAGCAATTAAATAAACTGAGCCACAAACTAATTATATAAATAACTATAAGACTACCCCAAGGTCTGGTGTCACAATTCACGAACTACTAAAGAATACTACAAATAATGGGCTGAAAGAAATAATATAACTGTTTTCTGAAAATATAAAATAGTCTCTACGAACTAAGAGAAGACACTCGGGATCTGCGAACGCCGACAGATATACCTCGTGTCTCTGGATAATGGATAGCTGCTACTAAAAATCTCTAACACTAGATGGTACCAGGATCTGCACAAAAGATTGCAGAGTGTAGTATCAGTACAACTGACCCCATGTACTGAGTAAGTGTCGAGCCGAACCTCGACGAAGTAGTGACGAGGCTAAGGTGGGGCAATTTTAACATATCATGTGACGATGTATATATATAAAGCAACAACTGAAATAACCGAAGCACTCCTCGATGTATAAATAAAATATCTCAGTCGCCTATTCCAGGCCTCAGCTGTCGCCAAAATCTCACACAAATTTTCAAGTTTCCAAACTTTACTTTAAAATAACCGAAGGTGCATAATATTAGAAACAATAGAGTAAAACAGTAAATTTTCGAAATCTGTAAACTTCAAATCCTTGAATTTCAGAACCAGTAAAATAGCATTGAAATTCAGTAAAACACTAGTATCCTCCCTTATCACAATCATATATGTATATTCTCTCTGTCCACCCTTATCATAGTCATATATATATTTCCCTTGTCCACCCTTATCACATTCATATATATAGATTTCCCCTGTCCACCCTTATCACGGTCATATATGTTTATTTCCCCAGTCCACCCTTATCGCAGTCATATATATTTATATATTTATCAAAACATCCAAAATTCAGGCCAAGCCTTCCAGAATACTTTTGTCTCAACAATCATAAACAATAAACGGTAGTTCTCGCAAACTTCATAAATAATATCTCAAAATGAACCAACAGGAATATTCCCTAATTCTACCCAAACCCTCAATGTTTACCATGAAAATTCTTAGTTTTTGGTTTAAAAGTGATGAAAAACATTGGGTAATAGAAAGGGTAAAGTTTAGAGTTAATTACCAACAACTTGGGGGTGAACTTTGATGAAGAAAATCATCTTTAGGGCTGTGTAGTTCGAAAAATCTGAAAGAAAAGGGTTATGTCCGTGTTTTAAACTGTTTAAATATGCCTGGGCATGCCTCTTATGCATTCGCGACAGAAAGGCTACGCTCGCGTAGCTTTAGGGTTGTGGTTCACCGCGTTGGCGATCAGTGGATCGCGTTCGCATAGTACAAACACGAACCCCCTCCCCCAGGTCCAGTTACCCTATGCGTTCGTGATGGCTCACACGCGTTCGCGTAGGGTCTTTTCCTCCAGTCCACCGCGTTCGCATGGTGGGCCTCGCGTTCGCACTACACAAAATGGCCCGGGTCACTTTAATCAATGCGTTAGCACTAGGGACAATGCGAACGCGAAAGCTTAAACAACTAGGCACCAGAAAATAGCAAAACCAGCAATCATTTAAGTGTCAAAACATCCCTTGGCCTATCCGAAACTCACGCGAGCCCTCGAGGCTTTAAACCAAATATACACGCAAGTCTAAAAACATCATACGAACTTGCTCGTGCGATCAAATCATGAAAATAACATGTAAAACTATGAATTAAACCTCAAAACTCATCATTTTTCTCAAGTACACTTAAAGTTCATTATTTTTCAATCGGACGTCCAAACCACGTCAAATAAACTCCGTTTCTCACCAAATTCACAACTAGCATTTAAATACTATAACAAATTTGTACCGGGCTCCGGAACCAAAATACGGGCCCGACACCAATGGTTTCAAACATTAATTCTTTTCTTTATTTCATTAATATTTCAGCAAAACAATTTCTTTAGAAAATTAATTTCTAAGACTTGGGACCTCGGAATTCATTTCCGAGCATACGCCCAAGTCCCATATTTTACTACGGACGTCCCGGGATCGTCGGAACACAGATTCGGGTCTGTTTGCTCAAAATTTTGACCAAAGTCAACTATAATCATATTTTAATTCTAGAAATTACCATTTCTAATATTATCACATACAAGCTTTCCGGTTTCATGCCCGGACTGCGCATGCAAATTGAGGTGTTTAAAATTATCCTTTTTATGTCTAATAAGCCTAGAACAGAGTATAAATTCATAGAATGACCCATTGGGTCATCGTAATCTCCACCTCTAAAACAAACGTTCGTCCTCGAACGGACAAAGAAAATCACCTGAATTGGCGAACAAGTGTGGGTATCTACTTTGTATGTCCAACCCGGACTCCTAAGTAGCTGCCTCAACGGGCTGGCCTTTCCACTACAGTCAAACTGAAGGAAAACTCTTAGACCTCAACTGACGAACCTGCCGGTCTAAAATGCGTACCAACTCTTCCTCATAAGTAAAGTTTTTGTCCAATTGGACAGAGCTTAAATCTAAAACGTGGGACGGGTCACCATGATATTTTCGGAGCATAGACGCGTGGAATACCGGATGAACTGAGGATAACCCTGGAGGTAATGCAAGTCCATAAGAAACCTCCCCCACTCTATCAAGAATCTCAAACGACCCGATATGCCTAGGGCTCAAATTACCCTTCTTTCAAAACCTCATAACACCCTTCATGGGTGACACATGAAGCAATACTCTCTCTCCAACCATGAATGCCACATCACAAACCTTACGATCGGTATAACTCTTTTGCCTAGACTGAACTGCACGAAGTCTCTCCTGAATAATCTTGACCTTATCTAAGGCCTCCTGAACTAAGTATGTACCCAGCAACTGAGCCTCTCCTGGCTCAAACCATCCGTCTGGGGATCTGCATCGTCTACCATATAATGCCTCATAAGGAGCCATCTGAATGCTCGACTGATAACTATTATTATATGCAAACTCCGCTAACGGCAAGAACTAATCCCAAGAACCTCCAAAGTCAATAACACTAGAGCGAAGCATATCCTCCAAAACCTGAATGGTACGCTCGGATTGCCCGTCAGTCTTAGGGTGAAATGTTGTGCTCAACCCTACTCGTGTACCCAACTCACGCTGAACTGCCCTCTAAAAGTGCGAAGTAAACTGTGTACCCCAGTCAAAAATGATAGACACGAGTACACCATGAAGGCGAACAATCTCCCAAATATATAACTCAACCAACCGCTCCGAAGTATAAGTACTCGCCACAAGAATGAAATGTGTTGATTTAGTCAGCCTATCCACAATAACCCAAACTGCATCGAATTTTCTCTGAGTTCGTGGGAGTGAAACAACAAAGTCCATAATGATACGCTCCCACTTCAACTCGAAAATCTCTATTTGCTGAAGCAAACCACCAGGTCTTTGATGATCATACTTTACCAGCTGACATTTTAAGCAACGAGTCACATAAGCAACAATGTCCTTTTTCATCCTTCTCCACCAATAATGCTGCCTCAAATCCTGGTACTTTTTGGCTACACCTGGGTGAATCGAATACTTAGCACTGTGAGCTTCCTCAACAATCAACTCACGAAGGCCATCAACATTAGGCACACATATACAACCCTGCATCCTCAAACACCATCATCTCTAATTGTAACCTACTTTGCACCACCGCGCCGAACTGTGTCCCTAAGAACTATCAAATGTGGGTCATCATCGTGTCGCTCCCGGATACGCTCAAATAGAGGAGACTGAGCGACCGTGCAAGCTAGAACACTGCTGGGAAAAATATCCAACCTCACGAACTGATTAGCTAACATTTGAATGACTGAAGCTAGCAGTCTCTCACCGACTGGAATATACACAAGGCTGCCCATAATCACCACCTTCCTACTAAATGCATCGGCCACCACGTTGCCTTCCCTGGGTGATACAATATAGTGACATCCTAATCCTTCAGTAACTCAAACCATCTCCACCGCCTCAAATTTAGATTTTTCTGTTTGAATAAGTAGTGGAGACTGCGGTGGTCAGTGAAAACCTCACACGGCATGCCATAAAGATAGTGCCTCCAAATTTTCAATGCATGGACAATGGCTGCCAACTCCAAGTCATGAACATGATAATTCTTCTCATGGACTTTCAGCTGACGAGACGCATATGCAATCACCCTGCCATCCTGCATCAATACTACTCCAAGTCCAACTCGGGAAGCATCACAATACACTGTGAAAAAACCCGAACCTGATGGTAACACCAACACCGGTGCTGAAGTCAAGGATGTCTTGAGCTTCTTAAAGCTTGCCTCGCACTCGTCCGACCATTTAAATAGGGCTATTTTTTGAGTCAATTTAGTCATTGGGGCTGCTATGGATGAGAACCCCTTCACAAAACGACGATAATAACCCGCCAAACCCAAGAAACTCCTAATCTACGTACTTGTAGTGGGTCTAGGCCAGTCCTTGACTACCTCAATCGTCTTAGGATCAACCTGAATACCCTCAGCTGATACGATATGACCCAAGAAGGCTACTGAATCTAACCAGAACTCACATTTTGAAAACTTGGCATACAATTGATTATCTCTCAAGGTAGGGAGGGCTATACGGAGGTACTGCTCATGCTCTTCCCGACTGTGGGAGTATAATAGAATATCATCAATGAACACGATCACGAAGGAGTCCAGATAGGGATTGAAAACCCAATTCATCAAATCCATAAAGGCTGCTGGAGCATTAGTCAACCCAAAAGACATAACCAAAAATTCATAGTGCCCGTACCTTGTCCGAAAGGCTGTCTTAGGAACGTCGGATTCCCTAATCTTCAGCTGATGATAGCCCGATCTCAAATCAAATTTTGAAAATACCTTAGCACCCTGAAGCTGATCAAATAAGTCATCAATCATCGGCAATGAATACGTTTTCTTGATAGTAACTTTATTCAGCTACCGGTAATCCATACACATCCTCATCGACCCATCTTTCTTCCTTACAAAAAAAAATCAGTGCACCCCAAGGTGAGACACTAGGTCTGATGAAACCCTTATCTAACAAGTCTTGCAAGTGTTCTTTCAACTCTTTCAATTTTGGTGTGGCCATCCGATATGGAGGAATAGAAATGGGCTGAGTCCCCGGAGCCACATCAATACAAAAATCAAAAATCAATATCCCTGTCGGGTGGCATCCCCGACAGGTCTGCAGGAAATACCTCAGGAAACTCACGAACAATAGGAACTGACTCTATAGAAGAAACCTTGGCATCAGAGTCACGAATATGAGCCAAATAAGCCAAACACTCTTTCTCCACCATGCGACGAGCCTTGCAATATGAAATCACTTGGCTGCGAGAATGACCAGGAGTCCCTTTCCATTCTAATCGAGGCAACCCCGACAAAGCTAAGGTAATTGTCTTGGCATGACAATCCAAGATGGGATAATAGGGGGACAACCAATCTATGTCCAATATAACATCAAAATTGACCATGTCGAGGAGTAAAAGATCCACACTAGTTTCAAGACTTTAATGACTACTACGCACAAATGATACACACGATCTACCACAATAGCATCTCCCACCGGTGTAGACACATAAATAGGAACACTCAAGGAATCACGGGGCACATTCAAATACGAGGAAAAATAGGTAGACCCCGGATCAAACAAAACTAAAGCGGCTCTATCACAAACTGAGATGATGCCTGTAATGACACCGTCGGAGTACTCCGCCTCAGGCCTGGCTGGAAATGCATATAGTCGGGGCTGGGCCCCGCCACGCTGAAACAAATCTCTGGAAGGACCTCCACCTCAAGCAGCTTGGCCTCCACCCCTAGCTACCTGACCTCCACCTCTAACATGCTGGCCTCTACCTCTAACTACCTGACCCCTACCCCTCGCTGGCTGGGCAGGTGGTACTGGAGCTAGTGCCGGAACTATGGCACGAGAACCCTGATGCTGAAACTGATTACCTGCATATTTCGGACAAGTCCTCCGAACATGCCCATATTCACCACACTCGAAACACCCCTCTTGATAGTATGCTTACCCGAACGAACCGGCTGACCACGATGAAAAATCTGCAGAGGAGGTGCTCTAATAGGAGCTGAAGGAGCACTGTAGACTGGCTGAGTAGGAGAAGGCAGATAACAACCACGACCACCGAAAGTACCATATGAAGCCTGTAGTGCCGAATGAAATGGCCGGGAATAATAGCCTTTGCTAAATTAAGTATCGCCTTCAGATGAGGCACCACTGAAACCACCGGAATGGCGAGGTCTCTTGTCAGACCCCTGACCTCCCATCTTGAGAACCGACTTAACCCTCCTAGCCACATTAGTTGCATCCTGAAAAGAAATCTCATCCCATGTCTCCTTGTCCATCTGCAACCTGATTAGCTGATCAAGGCCCTCAATAAACCGTCTGACCCTCTATCTCTGTGTGGGCAACAAAATAATAGCATGTCTAGCCAAATCCACAAAACCAATCTCATACTGGGTCATGGTCATGTTGCCCTACTAATGTCGCTCAAACTACCGATGCTTATCCTCTCGAGTAGTAACAGGCAAAAACTTGGAGAAAATATACCAACATGTTGATCATTATTGCGTAAACAGTCAAATCTGGAGGTGCGAAAGGGCTAACTTTGTTTGTTTGCAAAAAATGAAGCATGTAATCCCCAGGTTCGGTTTGGTCCAAAACATCCCACCTTTGCTACTTGGCTGGTGGAAAGACCTTGCACCTTGCAATAAAAATCATGTGAGAAGAGTACTTGTTGACCTACCATCCCTGCTAAACATTCAACCAAATAACACACTGATTGAGGCAGTTACCATGTTCTAGGAAGAGAAAAGAGCCGTTTTGCGATTTGAAAATATATAAATGACTCCTCTCCTAGTAGAAATAGGATGCTTCACTAATTTTCCATGGTGTAGTCCATGATTACTGGTACCAGAGAATCGCACTCCTCGCATTTTTCTAAAGATGTTGGGTTTTCAGAAGAATGATGAGATGCTCTATTTAAAGAAATCATACAACGTTATGGGCATATCAAGTCATATCGTCTTCATTATGATGAACTTGTCATTACTTCCTTGGGTTGGACGCAACGCCGAGTTTATGTGTTCGTCATTTTCTTCTTTGTGTTGTTGATAGTTTGAATGAAGGAAGGAAGGATTCATACTCGTATAGCCATGTTCGCCAGGACCTCAACGGAGGGTATCGAGTGACAAACTTATACCATCATCCATATGATCTTAAATGAGATGTACCGCCCTCTAGATCGGTGAAAGAAAGGATTTGGAAACTTTGAGGGTTGTAATCTGTTACTACAAGTCTGGAAGCTGGAACACTTGGAATGAGGAGAGTATCGTCAAGAGCTTCTGTGAAGGCCGTTGAATGACTACATAGCTAATCATCACCCAAAGAAAATTACATTTATCCTAGACACGTTTGCACAACCCGAAGATGCTATAGGTTGGGTGCGTTTCTTCAGCAATCTGACGAACGAGCAGGTAAATTGGATGTTTAAGTGGTTTCGTAGCAGTAAGTTCATAATCATGTCAAGAGGGACTACTCATGAGGTACTGATCGGGTAACGAGGCATCTACCCATATGCTCCCATAAGGGTAATGTGGCAAGCAGGAAGAAAATAAGTCATACCTCACGTTTCTAACATGATCCAGTACAAGACATATTTCAAAGGAGATGTCATTCCATTTATGTTCGATTCGGAACACATGCGGAACCAAAAGGTCATTATAGAAAGAGAAACCATTGAGCCAAACAAGTATCACGCCGGTCATATGTACTACTATATATCATGGTTGGAGGACGACGTAGAGGGAGACGCCAAGCCAGGAGTTAATCTAAAAGATAGGATCATAGACGAGGTGGCTGAGGCACATGTTAAGTATAAAAGGCTTCGCAAAAGGGTTTTCAAGTCAAAAACTAAACATCAGTAACAACACAAAGTGAACATGGAGGCGATAAAGGAATGGAAGGAGATTTCCACTAAGTCAACAGAAAGATTAGAATACTTAGAGCAAGGATTAATGGAGCTCGAGGGGGAGATAAGAAAGAGACTATCTGATTACCAAGGAATGGATGGCGGAGAAGGAGGACATCTATCAAAAGCTTACTTGTTCTTGGATATGCGCGATCTAGGGATTCTGATTGATGGGGTCAAACAAGCCAAGCATGGAGAAGGTCTTTCAGGGACCAAGTAGACTAGGAAATGATGCTCTTTACGACTTTCTAGCTTAGCTTTAGATTTTTATTGTAATAAGGCTAAATGCCATTAGTAACTTTTATGATTGGTTTAGCAAAGATTTGACTCTTTTTTTGCATTAATGCAATGACGCAAATGTTGGCATCAATTCTCTCCAAGTCTATGTGTCGCTTAGGCCTACCTTAGGAACAATGAGGTCCCCAAAAATAGGACGCATTGCGTGACTTTGTGAAACATGTTTCAATATAGCAAACACTCTTTTATTTCACCTTACTAACTTGGTTACATGTTGCTTTTCCTTTAATTTTAATTATTTCCATTCCCAAAGGTTGGATCGTGCATCACACTAGATCTAGAGGTCCTCCATCTCCTCCTCCACCAAGCGATCCTGAAGGCAAAACAAAGGGAAAAGGAAAATGGTTGATTTGAGTGGTATCAGGAAAGACAATGCTACCATGTTGGAAAAAGTTAAAATCTCATATGGCTGAAGTACTCCGGCTTAGAATGAGTTGGTCTTACGTCTGGAACAGAAAATCCTGGAACTACAAGGAAAGCTTGAGCGGGTTCGAAATTTGTTAAACCTCTCCCTCACTCTCAATGTCCCAGTCATTAGCCAGCAAAACTCGACTACCCAAAACCAAACACCACCACAAAACACACAAATCGAAAACCCACCCCAAAATTGTCTTACAAGACACCAGTACCCCGCACCTCCCCAAAACCTAACCCACCACCAGTATCGACTCCTCAACAATAACACCATCATCCAAATCAATACCCCAAACCACTACTTACCATAATCCCCAAAATGCACCACAACCTACTCCAGAACCCCAAAACTAGACCAATGACCACCCTTACACCCAAGTTCCAGGACCAATGACCACCCTTACACCCAAGTTCCAAGAATCCATCCAAGCAATCCAATATATGTGGAAACTTTACGCCACACCCAGCAGTAATCTCTATACATAACCGAATCGACCGAGAAAGACATGATCATTAATAACATGGCTGAGGAACTCAAGAAACTCACTAGTAGAGTTTAGAATGTTGAAGGTGGTAAAGGTATTGAAGGTCTAAACTATGAGGACCTGTGTATTTAGTCGGATGTGGAACTGTCGAAGGGTTACAACCCTCCCAAGTTCGAAATGTTTGATGGAACTGGCAACCCGAAAGTGCATCTGAGATTGTATTGCGATAAGCTCGTAGGAGTAGGCAAGAATGAACAAATACGCATGAAACTTTTCAAGAGAACTCTCACAAGAGATGCCTTGTCCTGGTATATCAGTCAAAACCCAACGAAGTGGGTTAGTTGGGTGAGTATGGCATCAGACTTCATGGATAGATTCAGTTCAACACGAAAATGCGACAGACACTTTTTATATTCAAAACCTCAAGAAGAAGCCGACAGAAATCTTCCACGAGTACACTACTCGTTAGAAATCAGGAGCCGCAAAGGTAAGGCCAGCTCTTGAAGAAGAACAAATGAACATGTTCTTTGTTAGGGCTCAAGACCCGTAGTATTATTAAATGTTAATGGTTAACGAATATCATAAATTCTCTGGCATCATCAAGTTAGGAGAAAGAATAGAAGGAGGAATTATGAATGGGATGGTGACCAATTTTGAGGCACTGTATGCCACGAATAAAGCTTTGCAATTAGGAGGTATTTCGAAAAAGAAAGAAGTATGTGTCGTGATGGTATCCCAGAGTCCTAAGTCTCCTCTAACATACCAAACACCTCTACCCACATACCAACCATCACCCCGCACATACCAACAGCCTGTTGCCACCTACCATACCTATAATACTAAACCTGTATATTACCACTCACCACCACCCGCCCGTCAAAACTACTAGAATCCACGACGACCGCGGACCACCTAGACAATACACCATAATTGCTAAACCCATAGACCAACTATACGAGAGACTAAAAAACGTTGGTTATGTTACTCCCATCCCTGCTAGTGTTATGGAAAATTCCTCCCAATGGATTAACCCCAATAAAACATATGCCTATCATTCAGGCATGAAAGGTCACACCATTTATGAGTTTCACACATTGAAAGACAATGATTCAGACGATGATCGACACTAAATTCATATAGGCAAAGGAAGCTGCATCAAAATGTCTGTAACAATCCTCTTCCGGATAATGGAGGTGAAGGAGCGAATGTGATAAAATCTGACAAAGGATGGGATCAATATGGGTCCATCGGACTCATTCAAGAGGGAGATGCTCCTAAAACTTCTCTGGTCACTCTCACACCAGTTGTGGTACAGACCCAGGCGTCGTTTGAAGTCGAGGTAACTACACCCTTCATTGTGATGGTAGCTCCCTCACTATCTTACAAGTCTGATATCATTCCACGGGACTATGTTGTGCAAGCAAAGAGAAAGGGAAAAGAAAAAAAGGAGGAAAAACATGTTGCACAAGGTATGACTAGAACTAGAAGAGTCTGTACACCTGAGAACCTAGGAGGAATAAGCAAGGAAGTTGCACCTAAGCCGCATGTTGTCGAGACTGGCACTGATGATCTTTTGAGAAAGGTACAAGCGAGGGATTACTTTATTGTTTTTCCACTTGAACAAAACTCCAGCTCAGATATCCATCTTTCCACTACTGCAAAACTCGGATGCGAACAGTGCTTTGATGAAAGTGTTAATTGAAGCTTATGTACCCAGCAACATCACTAATGGGGATATGGCTAACATGGTCGGACAGGTATTGGAGAGCCACAAAATCACTTTTCATAAAGATGAGTTACCACCAGAAAGACAGAGTCACAACAGGGCACTACACATCACGGTGCAATTAGAGGATAAGTGTTACGCCCCACAATATTACGTCAGTATTATGCCCCGCAGTATTATAATATGATGATGTTACGCCTTGCAGTACTACATTACGATAATGTTACGCTTCGCGGTATTAAATTACGACGATGTTGCACCCTGTAGTATTGTACATTGAATTTTTCGTAAGGTTATTGACATCAGTCCAAGGAAAAGATTATTTTGAGATTATAAGGATTATGCTATTTCAAACAACTGATGAGTAAATTCGTGAAGGTGAGAGGGGAATCAAGTCAAAGAAAATGAATTTTCGTCCAAGTTTGGCATGTTGGGATAAAATTCGGGCCGAGCATTAATACCCGATATTAATGGACTAGTACCAATAAGGTACCCCATGGCCATGATAGTAAAGTGTATAAGATATGTGAAAAGTGAGTAGTATTTTAAGCAAGTAAAAATAGTTCTTAATTATGTGGGTGATTGGTTAATTATTGGGTAATGGGACATCTCCTAGTCAATTAATAATTGGTGGTGGATTAATTAAACTCTTGGATAAGATTAGCATGCCAAAACGTGGCATCCCCCTCCTTTTAATTTAAAATGACTCATAAGTCATTACTAATAGGTGGCATCATTTAGAGATATGGGGACATGAGTCACCTTATTTATTCAAGAAAAGAGATTCTTTCTAAGGTCTTTACAATTCAAGCTTACATGGAAACCTTACAATCCAAGAAACTTTACAATTCAAGCCCAACGTTAGTTCACTTCTCAAATAGCAACGTTGTTTCTAAGTGCTTAAGGAAAAGTTTCGGCCAAGATTTTCTTTGCATAGCAACGTGATTGCTTCGAGCTTTTTATACGACTTGTTCCGTGATTTATCAAAATTGATGTGTGTTAGAAGGATTTTCAAGCGAATCGGCTAAGGTATGTTAAGGCTAAGCTCTTCCTTCAGTTTGGAATGATCTCGTAATTACACGAGTTTGATAACGAGGCATAAAGAAAAATTCATATCCCAGAATTTACGTATATTTTGTTAGTCTCGCAAGTTACGTATATTTTCCTAGTTTTGTAAGTTACAATATTCTCTTTATCGGGACTTCATATTCATTTGAGTAATTTCTTCTTCCCGTCAAGAGAGTACAGAGTCTATATATACAGTATTACAGTATATTCATTACCATCGAGCTATAATCAATGGGAAGGCCCTTATTGGGCAACCTCTGATAAGATGGTAAGTTATATACCAAGCCTATTTTGGCCGAACTCCTATGGGCGAGCCCATGTGGTCGAGATACAAAGCCTTGTATGGCCTAGCGCCTATGAGCGAGCCTACTATGGCAGAGCGGATATATATATATATACCGAGCCTTATAGAGCCGGACAACTATTTTACTTACTATATTGAGAGAGTTGAGTCAGTATCAGCAGGTAAGCATATCTTCAGATTATCTTTAACTTCCCGTTACTTTAAATTTTTTTAGCAGTTCAGTTCAGCTTTAAGTATATTGCCTTACACACTCGATACATTATTTCGTATTGACGTCCCTTTTCTTGGGGCACTGCATTTCATGCATGTAGGTTTACACAGACTGACGGGTAGACCTCTTCATTAAGTGTTGCCCGAGTTCAGCTTGGTCGGTAAGCTCCATGCCTTTTGGAGTTTTCGGGTCTAGAACCTTATGTACATCTTGTATATATATGTATATGTTATGAGTAGGTAGGGGAGATGTTCTGATCATAGTATATCCATCAGTAGAGGCTTGTAGACATATCATGACAGTTAATGCAGTATGTTGGGCTTGCAGGCCTTGTATGTATATTTGGTTGGTTTGTCAGCTGTAGTAGTTATGACGACCTTGTCGGCCCAACTTTATATTGATACTTTGTCAGCATTTGCAGTTGTCTTGCAATGTGGCCCATGGCCAAAGTATGACATCACATGTTCAGAGTTCCTTAGTCACAAGTTGGTACACAAGGATAGGTGAGGCACCAGCTTCCTATCTCGCCCCCGTGGTTCGGGGAGTGACAAAAGTGGTATCAGAGCAGTTGGGTCCTAGGGAGTCTACAAGTTGTGTCTAGTGAATTCTTGTTTATGGGTGTGTCGTGCACCACACTTATAAGCATGAGGCTACAACACATTTAGGATTGTTACTCTTTCTTCTTACTCTAGATCGTGTGGTAAAGCTCAGTTGTAGGAACTCAATTTCCTAAACTCTTTCTTGTTCAAAATACGACGATTCCTACATCCAGAAATACGGTTGGTATGCGATATAGTTGTGGAAGAGTTGAGTCAGAGGAACTCAATTTTTGCATCATGCTTATGATGGATAAACATGAGGTATTCACCAGATCATGTGTATACTAAGACGTGTAAGCCTCCTGATAAGGAACCTTAAAGGAAGAATATTTATCCACCTTTATAGTAAGAGACAATGAGAGACTCACAAGATAAATACAAGTTTCAAGAATTAAAAGAAGTAAGATGAAGAAGGGTACGAGGTACCCAGTTAATAAAGATTATCATTATTTACCATTCAGGAAGGGAGATATAAGAATTTTGAGTTACCTTCAACAGTGACAGATGTATGTACAATCGGCCACGCCGATCTCAGTTATGCCTTATGGAAGCTAACCGACATAGATTAAGAGAAGGACGAGTTATCAGGATCCGGCTGGAGATATATTAGCCTAAAATAGTGGATAGATTGTTTGCGTTGATTGACATTTTCGAAGGTTTTTACAAAGGTGCTAATAGATCTCCTTGTGAGATACCTAGATGGTGCACTCTAAAATAATACAGCTAGATATGAGTACTACAAAGACGTGCACTGGAATCCTGGAAGTGGTAAATATTACCTTAGTATGGCTCCCATCCTTAGTAGAGGGAGAATGTTAGGAAGCTCGAAGAGCCAATGGATGGAGAAAGGGGAACTAAAAGGAAAAAGAATGTTTTGTTCGAATCTTTAAAATAAAGTAATACATAGAAATATTAGCAGGGAAGGACAAAGAGGGATAATAAGGAATTATGAGTGAGATGTGATACATGGATGGACACAATAGAGTGTTACAGAATCTATAGTCAATGAAGAAAGAGACGGGAGGTGATGGGCCTTAAGACAACAAGAGTGTATAGGCCATACGGTCACATCCTCATTTCGAGAAATAGTTCGCGACTCTAACGTGATTAACAGAAGGAAAAGTTAGACCCCAGAGTAATAGGAACCAATATGGATTGGTGAATAAGATAAAATAAACATGAATTAGGGACTGAGTTATTTGATAATAGTCGGCATCATGAAGATTTCAGATTTCGTTCCGGCGATAGTAGAATGGACAACAAAAGAAGATTCATGAGAAATTCAGAAAATGGTCATTCAGAAAAATGCTTCCCTAAAGCAAGCAATGTGAGCAAAGTTAAGCTTAAGGGACTGTACGTACTACTTACATTAAGTGACACCCTCGCGAGTAAAGAATTTTGTTATAATTGATACAGAAGGATTATCGCAAGGCGAGTAATGAGTCATCGAAAATGTGAAAAGACGCCAGAGATGAAAAGGTAAAACATCTATACGTAGAGCATCATAGCACTAAATCTTAGTACTCCCCTAAAGGGGAGAATATGGAGTGATGTGGCATTAAGACAAAATTGAGTTGTTCTAGTAAATATGTAATGTTAAAGGAAGAGTGCGATAAAAATGAGGAAGGAATGAGATTGCATTGATCCAAATCCTACATATATGCTATGATTCTAGAATGTTATGTAAGCAAGACGTCAGAAAAAGGAAGTATGAGTTCCTGTCCGGAATGTCATTCATAAGGAGCCAGTGCAAAATGTAAGTTAGACAAAGGAAATAACCCAAGAGAGATTACGCGGAATATGGATATGAGAATGGGCCGAAGAGTAGTTAGTAGTTCATTAAGGACGAGCCTAGATGACTAGACTAGAAGTCACAGAAAAATCAGTAGATCATACAAGATAAATGTAGTAAACCCCAACATGGAGAATTCAACCTCGCAGTAATGTCATTACAGTACTTGAGATATATTCAATTAGGAGTTGGGATAGCTAAAGGTACCGTATGAGTGTTACGGGGATAAAAGAAGGTTCCGTTGGGAAGACAGTCAAAATATCAGTTCAGAAGCAACCCTATAAGCACAAGGACACATAGGTAAGAAACTACAGATGATTATAGGCAAGGAAGGACATCAAAAAGGGTCTGTAATAAGCTTACAACTTTACGAGAGTCAAGGGTTCTCCCTGAGTACTACAACGAAAGACTAGATGAGGAAATAAGGAAGAAGGCTTCAACCTAATAACGACGACCTAAAGAAGAAATGGTCGTGTAACAACAGTCTCACAACAACATTGTAAGCACTCCAAAGGAGAGTGGCACCTACCGTGGCTAATGAGCGTGAAGTAAAATTAAAAGTAATATTCGAGATCATATGAGTTGCACGAAAACTCTAGCATGTGTGGGCACTAAGAAAAGCTAAGTATGGACGCAACAAGGGGGCAGAAAGACCACGAAAAATAATAGCATATGTTGAAAGAAAGCTAAGATGGAACGAAATAAATTACCCGATCAATGATCCAGAGTTTGTTACGTTATGAACGCACTTAAGGGTTTGGAGTTTTATACATGCAGCATATACAGCCGTAGAAGATTCTGGTATACGTTAGAAGAAAAATTAGAGTCCAGGACTTAGACAGAAGATTATATTATTAAAGGATTGTATCGTGCATATTCCTCAGCGCCCATGAATGGATAAACAAAATAACTAATACCATGAACCAGAGATCGGGAGATATCTTAAGCCGACATAAAGATAGTTAGAAGAAGTACCAGCCTCATAAAAAGTCAGTATGGAGCTCCCACCGGATTGTATAGGCATCAGAGTTGCAAGTATTATAATGGAACTTCAAATGGTGGATGTGATTTATACATATGCGGAAGGAAGGTTATGAAAGAGGTAGAAGATATGATGTTAGACTTTAAGATAAGTAAGCTAAACGTGGACAGCAGACGAGATAGTCAAAGTGCAGAAGGTTGTGAATGGTCCATACCTTAGACAGAAGGCTAGAAGCGTTGGGATTCAATATCTAGGAACGCTAGCGGCATCTTCAGTGGCATATCTTCCCGCATATGGTTTCCAGGTATCAATAGGTCAAGTTATGAGAGTAAAGAAGAGTTAGAGACGATGTGATATCTCGTTTGATGTTCCAGAATAACATAAGGAAATCTATGGGCAAGCAAGTTGAAAATGGTTGCAAGTAGTATAAATAGATATGGGTAAGTCCTAAGCTAAAATTATTGTCAAGAGACAAGGTTTTAGGAAGACAGGAGTAAGGATAAGAAAGGGTGAATGAGAAGGTGACGAGAATGGATAAGTTATCGAGATTAAGCCCATGAAAACAAGAGAGCTAATAGTTTATCTAAATTAAGAAGGCTCCGTATAGCCCGAACGAACCCAAAGGATTCTAAGACTAATAGCATTTAGGAAATACAACGTGAGCCCTAGTGATTACGTAAGAGGTTCCAAGTCATCAGTGGTAGATTGTAAATCAATATTTAGGTGAATCAACAATTGATGAACAAGAGTTACAAAGTATGAGATGAGATTAGGCCATCATCCTTAAGATGAACAGTAATGAGGAAGCATTAAAGGAGTTAGATTTATACATATATGATAAGCAGCAAAAGAGTAACCTGGATTTTCGTAGCAGACCTCAGTAACGATAAATCGAAGTAAGAGTTATGGTATAGTATGACCTACCTATATACATTAAAGTCATACGAATGGATAACCGGGTGTATAAAGTAAGATATAGCAATATTCGTAAGTTCAACAGAGTCGCACAGGAACACTTGCAAGGTCAGTATCATAGATGTTGCATGATAGATAGTAGCAACAATTACGAAATTGAAAGAAATTTTATCACAAGTCATGGCGGGGGAAAGAGGCCTAAAAGAGGGAATGCCTTGGACTTTGGATTTATTCATAGAACAACTGCCTAAATGGAAAGGGAGTATTAAGGTATTCACAAGAGCTACAAGTTATGAAAATGATAAGAGTATCAGTCAACATTCGAGGATGAATGTTCCAAAAGGAAGGAAAGATGTTACGCCCCGATATATTACGTTGATATTACGTCCCACAGTATTGTATTACGATGATGTTACGCCTTGCAATACTACATTACGATAATGTTACGCTTTATAGTATTAAATTACGACGATGTTGCACCATGTAGTATTGTACGTTGAGTTTGTCGTAAGGTAATTGACATCAGTCCAAGGAAAAGATTATTTTGAGATTATTAGGATTATGCTATTTCAAACAAGTGATGAGTAAATTCGTGAAGTTGAGAGGGGAAGCAAGTCAAAGAAAATGAATTTTCGTCCAAGTTTTGCATGTTGGGATAAAATTCGGGCCGAACGTTAATACCCCATATTAATGGACTACTACCATATAAGGTACCCCATGGCCATGATAGTAAGGTGTATAAGATATGTGAAAAGTGTGTAGTATTTTAAGTAAGTGAAAATAGTTCTTAATTATGTGTGTAATTTGTTAGTTATTGGTAATGGGACATTACCTTGTTAATTAATAATTGTTGGTGGATTAATTAAACTCTTGGATAAGATTAGCATGCCAAAACGTGGAAGCCCCCTCCTTTTAATTTAAAATGACTCGTAAGTCATTACTAATAGGTGGCATGATTTAGAGATATGGGAACATGAGTCACCTTATTTATTCAAGAAAAGAGATTATTTCTAAAGTCTTCATAATTCAATTACCAACGTCATTCAGAAACTTTTCAGTTCAAGCTTACATGGAAACCTTACAATCCAAGAAACTTTACAATTCAAGCCCAACGTTAGTTCACTTTCAAAATAGCAACGTTGTTTCTACGTGCTTAAGGAAAGGTTTCGGCCAAGATTTTCTTTGCAAATCAACGTGATTGCTTCGAGCTTTTTATACGACTTGTTCCATGTTTTATCACAATTGATGTGTGTTAGAAAGATTGTCAAGATAATAAGCTAAGGTATGTTAAGGCTAAGCTTTTCCTTCAGTTTCGAATGATCTCGTAATTACACGAGTTTGATAACGTGGCATAAAGAAAAATTCATATCCCGGAATTTACGTATATTTTTTTAGTCTCGCAAGTTACGTATATTTTTCTAGTTTTGTAAGTTACAATATTCTCTTTATCGGGACTTCATATTCATTTGAGTATTTCCTTCATCTAGTCAAGAGAGCACAGAGTCTATATATACAATATTATAATATTTTCATTACCATGGAGCTATAATCGATGGGCAGGCCCCTATTGGGCAACCTCTTATTAGATGGTAAGTTATATACCGAGCCTACTATGGCCGAGCGCCTATGAGCGATCCCAATTGGTCGAGATACAGAGCCTAGTATGGTCGAGCGCCGAGCCTTCTAGAGTTGGACAACTATTTTACTTACTATATTGAGAGGGTTGAGTTAGTATCAGTAGGTAAGCATATCTCCAGATTATCTGTGATTTCCCGTTACGTTTAGTTTATATTTTGTTAATTCAGTTCAGCTTTTAGTATATTGCCTTACATACTCGATACATTATTTCGTACTGACGTCCCTTTTATGGGGGCGCTACATTTCATGCGTGCAGGTTCAGACAGACAGACGGGTAGAGCTCTTCATTAAGTGTCGCCCGAGTTCATCTTGATCGGTTGGCTCCATACCTTTCAGAGTTGTTTGGTCTAGAACCTTATGTACATATTGTATATATATGTATATATGTTATGAGTAGGTCGGGGAGTTGTTCCGATCACAGTATATCCATCAGTAGAGGCTTTTAAACAATCCTGTTAGTTAGTGCAGTATGTTGGGCTTGCAGGCCTTGTAAGTATATTTTGAGTGTTTGTCAGCTGTAGTAGTTATAACGGCCTTGTCGGCCCAACTTTACATTGATACTTACTCAGCATTCGCAGTTGTCTTGCAATGTGGCCCGTGGTCAAGGTATGACATCAGATGTTCATAGTTCCTTAGTCTCAAGTTGGTACACAAGGATAGGTGAGGCACCAGGTTCCGGTCTCGCCCCCAGGTTCGGGGCGTGACATAAGTTCATTGCCAGGGTCTTGATAGATGGGGGTTCAAATCTCAAAATATGCCCATTGACTACTATGAAGAGACTGGGTAAAGGCCTGCACGAGATACTGATGGGAAGCATGAATGTGGAGTCGTTTGATGGATATAAGAGAGACGTCATTGGAGAAATCAACCTCAGTCTACAGATTGGCCCAATTTGGTTTGATGTCTAGTTCCAAGTGCTAATATATCTACTACATACAATATATTTTTGGGACGACACCGGATACATGTCGCTGGGATAGTGGCTTCAACTCTACATCGGGCTATGAAGTTCGAGTGGAATTATCAGGAGGTGATCATCCATGGAGATGGAAGTAATTCTATCTACACCAATCAGACCGTTCCAATCATCGAAAATAGAAAGAAGTCGGGTGGAGAAACATATCACCGCATCGACGAGTCAAAGCAATGACCGATGGCGGAGCAACAAGATAGAAAGCATACTGCTATGGATGGGGTATGAACCCGGCAAGGGTCTCGACAAAAATCTTTAGGAGACCACCAACATGTTCAACCACAGCCTCATGAATACACATGGCAGGAATACAAAGATTGGTCACCACCATAACATGCTACTTATTATGCATTGGAAAAACTGGTACCACCTCTGTGCCAGACATTCCATCAAGCTAACATGATGTGGGGATCTGAGGATGATGGGGTATTATTTTGGCAAGAGAAAGTTGTTTCTAGATGAAGAAGACATGGACTGCAGTACAATTGTTGAGGAGGAGGAGGAGGAAGACCTTACCATTTAGACCATGGAAAAAGGAATTGTTCTCAAGAACTGGACCGTTGCATCATCCCGAGTCCGTCGAGTTCCTAGAATTATTATTACCTATTTCGATGAAACTACAACTGTGACATGTAATAAGACAACGCAACATAATTACCTGAGGAAATTGTACCTGAGTAAGACGATCACAGAAATTGTCAAAGAGGAAGACGATCAAGGAAACACGTATAAGCATTCATCTATCACTGTTAGAGAAGGAAGAGTACATCTTATTCCTAAAAGAGTATGAAGATATCTTTGCATGGTCCTACGACGATATGACTGGTTTGAGAACATCCATAGTGGCTCACAAGCTACCCACTAACCCCATGTCTCCACCACTAAAGAAGAAGCTCAGAAAGTTCAATCCAGATATGAGTTTAAAGATAAAAAGGGAGGTGACCAAGCAAATCAAAGCCAAGGTCCTCTGAGTGGTCGAATACCCGACTTAATCGGCTAACATCGTACCAATTCCGAAGAAAGATGGGAAAGTTAGAATATGTGTCGATTACCGAGATATGAACAGAGCAAGTCCCAAAAATGATTTCACGTTGCCCAACATAAACATACTGGTTGAAAACTGTGCCAAGCATGAGCTCCAATCCTTTGTGTATTGCTTCGCAGGATACCATCAGATCTAGATGGACGAAGAGGATGCCAAAAAGACAACCTTCACACACCAAGTGGATATACTATTACAAAATGATGATGTTTGGTCTAAAGAACGCTGGAGCCACCTATATGAGAGCCATTACAACCATCTTACACGACATGATACACAAAGAAATAGAGGTGTACGTGGATGATGTTATCATCAAATCTAAAAGAAGTTCGGATCACACCGCAGACTTGAAGAAATGTTTCGACAATCTTCAAAAATACAATTCGAAGTTGAATCCTGCAAATTGTTCCTTCGAAGTCCCTGTTGGGAAGTTTATAGGATTCATCGTCAGCCGTCGATGGATTGAGTTAGACCCTTCAAAAGTCAAAGCTATCCAAGACTTTCCACCTTCAAAGAATAAGAAAGATGGGATAAGTGTATTAGGGCGCCTAAATTACATCAGTCGCTTAATAGCACGTCAACGGTGATATGTGAGTTAATCTTCAGAATGCTGAGGAAAGATGTTGCAACAAGACAGACTGAAGAATTCTTGAAAGCCTTCGAAAAAATCAAGGAGTATTTATCTAAACCACTCGTGCTGCGACCAGCAGAACCAAGAAGACCTCTACTGCTTTATTTATCCGTGTTAGAAGGGGCTTTCAGTTGTATTCTAGAACAATATGATGAAACTGGAAGGAAGGAGCATGTGATATATTATCTAAGAAAGAAGTTCATGCCTTATGAGGCATGGTACTCTTTTCTGGAACGCACATTCTATGCTTTGACATGGATAGCTCAGAAGTTGAGACATTATTTCTGTGCATACACTATATATCTCATATCAAGAATCGATCCACTAAAATACATCTTTCAGAAACCCATGCCTATGGGTAAGTTAGCAAAGTGGAAACTATTGTTGAGTGAGTTCGAGATCGTCTATGTAACTCAGAAGGCAGTCAAAGGGAAAGCAATGGCGGATCACTTGGCAAAAAATCTCGTAGACGGAACCATTGAAAACATATTTTCCCAACAAGGAGCTATCATTTGTTGGAGAAGATATTATCGATGCATATGATGGATGGAGGATATTCTTCGACAGAGCAGGAAACTTCAAAGGAGTAGGTATCAGAGTTGTCTTAGTATCCGAAGATGGTCAACACTATCCGATATTCGCAAAACTCAAGTTTCCATGCACCAACAATATGGCAGAATATGAGGCATGCATCCCAGGGCTCAGATTGGCCGTTGACATGAACATTCAGGAGTTGCTGGTAATCATAGATTCTGATCTTTTAGTACACCAGGTTCTAGCAGAATGGGCTACGAAGAACACTAAAATATTTCCATATTTGCACTGTGTGCAAGAGTTGATCAAGAGGTTCACAAAGATAGAGTTCAAACATGTTGTAAGGATTTGGAATGAGTTCGCAGATGCACTAGACACTTTGTTTTCCATGATACAACACCCAGAAAAGAGTTTCATCAATCATATCCCAATAGGAATTCATAAGCAGCAAGCTTATTTTGCTCATGTTGAAGAAGAGATTGACGAAAATACGTGGTACCACGACATCACGGAGTATTTGGAAAAGGGAGAATATCTTGAAACTGCTACCCAAACTCAGAAGCACACACTTCAAATATAGGCCAACCATTTCTTTGAAAGTGGAGGAATTATTTATAGAAGCACTCCTTATTTGGGTTTTGTTGCAATACGTCAATGCCAAAGACACGTCTAGATTTCTCGAGGAAATACATGCCAGAACATGCGGACCCCACATGAATGGTTTCGGTCTAGCCAAGAAGATATTAAAAGTAGGGTATTTCTAGATGTTCAAAAGTGTCACGAATGCCAGATACATGTTGACAAGATACGAGTACCACCCAATGAACTCAATACAACAAGTCCACCCTAGACTTTCTCTTCTTGGGGTGTGGACGTCATCGATCCAATCGAACCGGCTGCTTCAAACGGGCATAGGTTCATTCTGGTGGCCATAGACTACTTCACAAAATGGGTTGAGGCTACATCCTATAAAGCTGTAACTAAGAAGGTTGTAGCAAATTTTGTTCGAGACCGCATTGCTTGTCGATTAGGGGTACCAGAGTTAATCATTACTGATAATGCCGCCAATCTCAACAATGATTTGATGAAATCCATGTGTGGAACATTCAAGATCAAGCATCGGAACTCTACAGCATACAAGCCGCAAATGAATGGAGTCGTAGAAGCTGCCAACAAGAACATCAAGATGATAGGAAATAGTATAAAATTACAATAAATTGCACGAGAAGCTACCATTTTCCTTACTCAGGTATCGCACCACAGTTCGTCCATTAACTGGGGTAACTCCATGTCTATTGGTTTATGGTACTGAATTCGTTATTCCTGCCGAAGTGGAAATCCCTTCTTTAAGAATCGTACAAGAAGTTGAGCTCAACGATGCTGAATGGGTACGAATCTGGTATGAACAAATAGCTCTCATTGATGGAAAAAGAATGAATGCGGTATGTCACGGTCAACTCTACTAGAATAGAATGGCACGAGCTTTCAACAAAAAGGTTAGGTTGAGGCAATTCACACCAGGGCAGTTGGTACTAAAGAGAATCTTCCTAAATCAGGATGAAGCAAAAAGAAGGTTTCTCACCCAACTGGCAGGTCCCTTACATGGTTTACCGGGTATTGATAGGAGGCGTACTTATACTTGTAGAAATGGATGGAGAGATTTGGCCAAAACCTATCAATTCGGACGCAGTCAAGAGATACTATGTTTAAGATTATGTTTGCACTTTCCATTTGATGTAACTGAACTACGCTTGACCTAATTCCCGTTTAAGAGGGAATACGTAGGCAGCCCTGTGGGTTCGATCACATTATAATAAAATCTTCATTTTCCCTATGTTTAGAAACTGGGGCAAGATCTCGAGTTTGCCTAATTTCATCACGTTTGGAACAACCAAGGAATGTGATGGCAGAAGTATGCATTCAAACTGGGGAAGAATTTTGAGGAGGACCCTCAAAATTCTAAGGCAAAGAGGTTGCAACGTCTCAAAATACGTCACACTCATCAGTTCATCTAAATTATTTGATCTTATGCATTATCACATATTTCAAACAATTACATTTTTACAAATAATTTGTCAAACGCATGCATGTTTTTTGAAAACTTTGTTTCTATGGCAGCCAAATGTTACCTAGGGTGACTTAAGCATGACCTCAAGACATGAGTAAAGGCGAAGCAAGGAATCGAGATCACGAACCAACCTTCTCCCCGCAAAACTCACAATTTTTCTTTGGATGAAGGCACAATGAACATAACAAGAATATTCGCAAATACATGCACATAACAAAATCACTATCTTCATAATGAAAAAAGTTGCAAAACGCGAACACATCAAGCTAAGAAATACTTTACTCACTCGCAGTTATTCATTGATTTTCTTGCATGAGACTAAACAATATCTCTATTCCTTGCATGAGGCTAAGCATTGCCTCCATTATTGCATAAGGCTAAGCATTGTCTTTCCTTTCCAGAGACTAAGCACTGACTCCATTCCTTGCATGAGACTAAGAATTTCCTCCATTATTGCATAAGGATAAGCATAGCCTTTCCTTGCCAGGGACTAAACACTGTCTCCATTCCTTGCATGAGGCTAAGCATTGCCTCCATTATTGCATAAGGCTAAGCATTGCCTTTCCTTGTCATAGACTAAGCACTGTCTCCTTTCCTTGCATGAGGCTAAGCATTGCCTTCATTATTGCATAAGTCTAAGCATTGCCTTTCTTTGCATGAGACTAAGCATTGTCTCCACTAATTACATAGGGCTAGGCACTACCCTCGCCTTT
Organism: Nicotiana undulata; assembly: GCA_005239495.1. Classification (NCBI taxonomy): domain Eukaryota; kingdom Viridiplantae; phylum Streptophyta; class Magnoliopsida; order Solanales; family Solanaceae; genus Nicotiana; species Nicotiana undulata. Next base: position 5,130 of record ML275430.1, on the reverse strand, counting down.
CATGTGGCTAAAACACCGCCTTCCTTTGAGACTAAGCACTGTTTCCATTCCTTGGATGAGGCTAAGCATTGCCTCCATTACTTCATAAGGCTAAAACATTGCCTCTCTTTGCATGAGACTAAACACTGGCTCCGCTACACTGCATAAGGTTAAGCATTATCCCCTTTCTTCATATAAGGATAAACACTGCTCTCATACAAGACTAGGCCTTGTCTTGTCTCGTCCTCGCATATGACTAAACATCACCTATTTCCTTTATAAAATGATCGATATCGCCATATCTTTGCATTTCATGGGCTGAAACATCGCCACATTGTCCAATGGCGTCATAGTCCGAAGGCGCCATCCTTATATTCTGAAGACACCATTCCATGGCCTGGGACCTCTCGATACTGCACATCATTTTTCAAAAGTATCATAGTCCAGAGGAACCCTCCTCGTGGCCCGAGGACACAATTTCATGGCCTTAGAATCCCTTATCATACGCTTCATGACCTAGGATGTCATGGTCTAAGGACATCATCCTCATCATCTAAAGACAACCTTTAAGGTCCGAAGGGAATTTGCATCATGTTTAAATTATTGCAATAACCCATATATATTTGCATGCGCTGTGTTTTAATTTTTGTAGGTAACTCGGACGGTAACCGTCCTACAAACGAGAGCAATCTTCGCTTCGGTTTCCATTCACAACGTTCACATCCTTTAACTACCTCAAACGTAACCGACTACCAGTAATTGACTACCTTTTATTCTATGGTCGTTCAGATATCTTCCTTGTGATACACCGGTAACGTTCATTTTGCATTCATGACTCCACCTAAAATTGTTCGTTACTTACAACACTATCCTACCGAAAAAGATCCTTTTTTGAAACATACGACCACTCTTATAACAACTCCATCGGTTTCGTTCGCCTTTGGATCCAAAATTACACACGGCCTGATTCCCTTAGGGATATGTAGGCAACTCAAGTACTAGAGTTCGGCCTCCATTTATTTTTCAAAATACATCATCACTCACTCACTCCAGACAAAATTGGTCTTCATTTTCTTTACCCGACAACTCATTCATCATTCGCGGGTAAAGAGGGGAAGTTGTTGATACCCAATTTTTGCCCTCATATTTTTCAAATAGTATATATAGTTTCAAAATATCATTACTTAGTCTACAAGAGTCATATGAGAATTTTCTATTATTTTCAATAATTTTTAGAGCTTTAAAATTAATCTCCTCGCATTTAAACTATTTGAATATTTATTAATTATCCCTTTAATTGTTTTATGATGACTTAAATCATCCAAAATTATTACTTTTATCCACATATATGTTTCATAATATTTTTACTTCATTTAAATAATTATATTTGTATTTTTAGGCTATTTACGTAATTTTGCAATAATAGCCTATACGCAATGGATAATTACATTATTACATTATTCATGCTAAAATAGCATTTTTATATTTTTATAATATTAAGTTATTGTTTTCAATCATTTATTGAACAAGTAATATTTTATTATCTACTAACTAGTTTTATAAATTGTTCTTATTAACAATTCTTGCGTATTTAATTTGTAGCCCTAATTATACCAATTTTGGACCATATTAATGGCCCAAACTCCCCAAATCCCTAGTCCAAGACAAACGACCCCTTAATCTCAAACCTGATCGGTACCTGATAAAATGACCCACCCCACTCCCTTTTCGCCCTGGCCGTTGATCTCAAATGATCAATAGCCCATAATAAAACCATCTATCTCCTTATATCCCAATAACCTAAACCGTAGACCCATTTCCCGATTCAGCCGCCTTTGAACCCTCCCTATCATCTCTAAAACCTAAAACCTAGCCGCCTCACTCAAATCCCTGTCCCAATCCAATATTACGTTGAAATCGTCCATGACTCCTTTCCTTTCTTGCACACACAGAGATACTTACCATCTTTTCAACGTAACAAGTATTGGGTACTCGATTATTTATGGAAGTTGAGTCGGTGGTACTTATTCGTGTTCTGGAGTGATCTATGAGTTACCCTTTTGTTTTGCGAGGAGTTGTGATTATTGGTTATATGCACATATGGTGCGGTTCTATTTGGGCTTTATAGCGGAATTTGAGTGAGGCGGTTTTTTGGGTTTTGCATGATTGATTACGCATTGGATATGTTCTTTCGGGCTGACATGGCATTGCGTCATTTACTTCTCCGTGGTTATGGTGATTTACTTTTGGTACTAGACATCAAATTACGCGTGGTTGATGATTTTGAGCATGGTTACTTGAGGTGTCTCATGTGGACCAGTTTTTGGATAGGGTCACACATTGCATCGAGGTTATGTAGAGGTATGATCCATTCAGGTTAGATTCGTGTGTTCTGGTTCTACAATGTGTGATGGGTTCTCAGCATTGTGTTGTGGTGGTACTAGTGAGCTTGCGGTACAAGTCTCTCATTTGAGTCATTTTTCCATGATTTGAGTACATTGGGACTGTTACTTATTGGTGCGCGAGTCACACGGGTTGTTGCGTTAGATTGTATTGATGTATCATGTCACTAGAGTAGTTGTGTTGGATGAGATGAGGTCATTAGGATCTAGAATGAACACTATCGGATTCGATTTCAGCATGTTGGAAGGATAATATCGGGATTTGGCTTAAAAATTTACTGAGGTCCTTGCCGAAGGAGATGGAGCTTCATGACTGGTTGATCTGAGGAGTGGTTATGACTTTATGCCTGTTTCATTCATCATTGGAAGTATACAAAAGTGTTAGAATGAGGCTTTGGTTTGATAAAAGGTTTATTACCGGAATTGGGTTGTTTGAGCAGCTGCTGCGATTAGAAGTTATCGCTATGAGTGTTTGAGTTGTGTGTTATATAATGTGATTTTCATCTTGAATTGCGGTTATGGCTTGATACAACGTGTAGATGTGAGATTCTGATCTTATAGAAAATTTCGGAAGTGGAAATTTGGTTCTAAGGCGTATGGGCTAGGTTGAATTATGAAATTTCAGTTATGTTGTGTTATCAGACCTATATGGGGTAGGGTGACGTGGGATCACCCCGGGTATGTGCGTGGTAAGGTTATTCGGCGATTTGATGGCTTTTGGAACAACTCTTGGCATGTTCGAGGATGAACGTTTGCTTAAGAGAGGGGGAATGTAACGACCCCATCGGTCGTTGCGAGAGTTTTAGCCCCGTTTCCCCCATTTTTGCTTCATTATATGTGTTTCAGTTCTATTATGTTATTTTAGGTTGGTTGGCTCGGATTCAGGGGGGGGGGGTTCTGAGAAATGAGACATTTAGTCTCTTAAGTTGGTTATTTAGTTGGAAAAGTCAACCGGAAGTTGACTTATAGGCAAATGATCTCGGAATTGGGTTTTTATGGTTTGGATAGCTTCCTTAGATGATTTTCGACTTAGGAGTGGGTTTGGAATGTTATTCGGAGGTCCGTGGTAGAATTAGGCTTGAATTGGCGAAATTGAATTTTTTTCGATTTCCAGTCGACAGTGGAAAATTAGCTATCGGGGTCGGAATGGAAATCTGGAAGTTGGAATAGGTTTGTAGTGTCATTTTTGTTTTATGTGTAAAATTTCAGGTCAATCGGACGTGGTTTGGTTAGTTTCGGAAGCATTGGCGAATTTTGGAAGATTAGAAATCCTTAGACTTCAATTCGGGGTTCATTTGGTATTTTGATGTTGCTTTGGGTGATTCGATAGCTCGACTAAGTTTCTGTGATGTTATGGGATGTGTTGGTATGTTTTGGTTGAGGTCCCGAGGGCTTCGGGTGAGTTTCGGGTGATTTCGGACCATTTCTAGGCCATTTATAGTTGATGGTTTTTGGGCTTCAGGAGTGTACAGTGCGATAGCATAGGTCTGGCCACGTTAGCATAGAGAAAATTTGAAAACAATTAGTTGTGCTATGCGATAGCATAATTACTCCCGCGATCGCACAAGAGTAAAATCTTTGTTGCACTGACCCAACTTCGGAAGTTTATAACTCACAATCTATAAGGAATTTAAAGATGATCCAAAAATGAAAGTTGTAGTGCTTGATGTCTAGTTTTCAGAAAGTTAAACCAATTGTGATATGGTGTTTATTACAAAACGTTATGACCATTATACTAGAGGCTATCCGGAAGAGTTGTAGAAGGCTATTGGAGAAAATTTGTTCTACGCGATCGCGTGGAAATGGCCACGATCGCATAGGGTAAAATAACGGCTGGAAAATTTTGTGCTCCGCGATAGCATAGGGTAAATGCCTTGGCAGATTATAAAGTACTCTATTTCGAGGGTTTCGGCCATTTTTGCATTTTTGGAGATAGGGAGCTCTAATTGAGGGGATTTTTTAAGGGATTTTCAGAGGAGTGATTAGGGTAAGTGTTCTTCACTCAAATTTGGTTAAATTTCTTGATTATGTCTTGATTATTATCATTTAATTTAGGAATTTGGGGTGAAAATTGGGGGGAAATGGAAGAGAATTGGAGAGTTAATTTTGGGGATTTGAATGGCCATTTGATGTCGGATTTTTGATGAATTTGATACTGTAGACTCGTGAGTGAATGGACTTTCTAGTTTTGTAATTTTTATCAGATTCCGAGACATGGGTGCGGTGGCCAGGTTTGAGCCAAATTCGGGATTTTTTGTCACGACCCAAAACCAGTCTAGGTCGTGATGGCGCATAATGGTGAGGTTAGGCAAGCTAACGAACAACAATAATAATGAAAGTGCGGAAATAACAATGTGGGGTAGGGCCGTAGAAAACAAGCTGAACCACAGCTANTAAAGAGTAGTGACGAGAGGTAGAATACATACTCACTAAGGTCCAGTACATAAATAAATAAATAAGGTACATGCTGAGCAGTAAATCATGTAAGAAAATACATCAAGTATACGAACATCTAAACAGCAACGGTAACTGATCTCAAACATTATCTTTCTTTGTAAGCTGTTCATAGTTATATTACTTGTTCTCTTTCTCATTATCCGAAATGACTTATCTTTATTCTCAATTGTTCACTTTCCAGTACTCTGTATTGTTTCTCAACTCACCCTCGTACGATCCCAACTCAACACAAATGCGGATGAATGTAATGCGTATATATATATATAACCGACACGGACAAGACTATCGGCCG
>ML275429.1:0-140862 GCA_005239495.1 Nicotiana undulata | reverse complement strand
GGGGGGGGGGGTGATTTATGTGATGTCCAATTTTCGAGTGGTGTCGTTATGGAAGAACTAGGTTCTTCTAGGTGTTCCAACTTCTACAATTTGCGGAATAATGATTGCAGAAATAAACGATCATAGGAATTTTATGTGGAAAACACCTGGCTCAAAAGGTGAAAAAAACACGACCTACTTTCCAATAGGATTTTCCCAAACTCTTCACTAAGTCAATGAGCCAAACACCATTTACAAAATAAACTCTTTTGTAAACCTAAGGACTAACTCTAATCCCCTTGTGGAAAACTAGCCTCTAGCTAACTACGACAAGCTTTAGGTTAACTCTAAACTGAATACTGTGTACCTATTACAATTGCTTCTAGATAAATCTGAAAGATACAATTTGTAATCACTTACTACAAACAACTAGACTCAAAAGATAACAGTTGGAACTGGTTTTTCGAGTTGGTTCAAGTAGCTTTTGAGTCGCACACGAATTATTCACATGAACTGCTTGCAAAATTGCTTTGGTAATTTTGCTCTCAATTCTTGTTTCACTTCTATGTTTGTGCGCACCGTTCAGCAGGAACACTTTGACAATATATAGGATCAGTAGTTGAGACGTTGAAGTAGAATTCTCCTTGGTGGAAGAGTTTGAGTTGATCTCAACTTCCTATATCCTCCTCTATCTTGATTCTGTTCTTCCTGTATACGAAGTCCGTCTCCCTATCAATTTGCAATATTTTCGCTCAGGAGATATCTCCTTAATTCAGTGATGATGTTTATCTCCTGTGTATGAAATCTTCTTGAGCCATTCAGTCTGCATGTCAATGTATTCCATGATGAACCTGGTTCAACTTTGAGGACATTTGTCATTCTTCAAAACCATTCCGTTTCTTGATTTAACACTTTCCTAGTAGCCTGCTAGGATAAACAGAGTCCGAGGGGCTAACAAGTGGTCGTCCTCGACCCTAATTTTTGACTGGTATCTGTTATGCACATCCGTCCATGTCACGATGGGATATTTGATCAGGTTCTGTTTCAGCTGCCTCAAGTCTATCGAACTCCGTTCATTTAGCCCCTTAGTGAAGGATTGTACTGCCCATCCATCAGAGACTTGTTCTCCCTTTGCTTGATTTCCTCAACATCTTGTTCTCCCTTTGCTTGATTTCAAACACATCTGACTTCCTCGTAGAAACCTTTATGGCACCAGCATGTGCCTTGACAAACGAGTCTGCCAACATGGAAAACGAATCAATAGAGTTTGGGGCAGGTTATGGACCACATCATGGCCCCCTTGGACAATGTTTCTCCAAATTTCTTCAAAAGGACCGACTCGATAACGTCGTCCTTCAAATCAATCCCCTTTATACCACAAGTGTATGCGGTGATGTGCTCGTTGGGATCGGTGGTCCTGTTGTATTTTGGGATGTCTGGCATCCGAAATTTCTTCTTAATGGGCTTCGGGGCCGCAATCGGGGGAAATGGTTTTTGTACAAACTTCTTCGAATCCAGTCCCTTCAAAATCGGAGGTGCTCCCGGTATCTGGTTGACCCTCGAGTTGTAGGTTTCCACTTTCTTATCGTTGTCCTATATCTTCTTTTCTCCCGACTCGATCCTCTTTGTGAGCTCCTCGAGCATTCTTATGATGGTGGGATCAGTTCCAGACCCATTGTTGCTAGATCTCTCCGGGACTGGCTCACCTCGATGAGCGGTTTCTTGTCCTGCTGTACCCAGAGTCTTTTGTTGACTCTGTAACTGAGCGATGGTGACCTGTTGTGCTTGCAATATTTCAAAGATTACTTGTAGACTGACTTCTCTCTCTTCTTGAGCCTGAGTCCTTTGTGCGTCAGGTTGGTCCCTCTGCGTACACTTCCTTCAATATCTGTGCCCAAGTCGACGTGCAAAGTAATGTGTGAACCAACGTCGACTGGGTTTGGTGCTGATGCTACCCCAGGGTTAAGCGGTGGCACATAGGTCCTTGAAGCTGTTGCACTGTATTCTCCAAGGAATCCAAGGTCGTTGTTTCCGTGCTCATATGCATTTGCATTGTTAGACATTTTAAGCCTGAAATCAAAGAATCTTGGACAAGAAAAAGTGTGATGAATAACGTGTGTTATCAAAAAACTAGCACTAAAATAATCACTATTATCTTTAGCCCCACGGTGGGCGCCAAACTTTTTGCCTCGAAAATGGTTTTAACAATTATATATGATTTGTGGTTCTAAAAATATGTGATTTATTCCAATACTAGTAAATAAACAAGAAATATTAAGTGAAAGTGAGAAGAAATGATAATCCAAACCAGTGTTGCTAGAATAACGAGGACCTAAAGCTCTATATTCGGGGGCCTCAAGGTGAGCTAAGAGTAGAAAAGTAAGAACAATAAATTAGTAACAACAATAAAGCTGAAGAACAATCTTGAGCACACTGAACGAGAATAGTAGAGTAGAATGTTCTATTTCAGCGAATAATGATCTTTACAAATGATTCGAGTCCCCTTTATATAGGAGGGGAAAATACCTTTCTATTTACAGTAAAAAATCCTATTGGTACAGCTGTATAATAGTCTAGTACAGATTTGTACGAACCAATCCTGAACACCTTGACCTATATGCCCTTGAGAAATTCCCGTTCTTTCTTGAGTGTCATCGAAATTGCACTACCATGAGGTAGCTCGCATTAGCCCTTCGATGCGTTCCCTCGAGGTGTGTTATTTCCAGCCGGATTCGACCCTGACTTTGAGTTGACCGAACTCGAACTCGGGAAATAATTAAGATTTTGGAATCTGACTCGCCGGTTTCGACCGTTTACAAACTGAAAATGGGGTATTACTTAAGTTGATGCAATTACGTGATCAAAACAGCATAATTAAGAACCCCGTAAATGTCTCCAAAACTCGTAGTATTAGTCAAAGTTTGGCAGGTGTTTGTGCCACTGATCTAATACTTATGTCTAACGCTATTGCACCCACAAATACTCTTATTTTGGATGCATCTAGACACCACACGGAATGAATTGCGTCTTAATTTTTGCATATCAAAGAACATGATTCTTTGACTTAAATATTCTAACACAATAAAAAAAGGACGAAAACTAAAGTACACAAACAATTCTACATGGAAAACCTCGCTATTCAAGGTGGTAAAAACTATGACCTACCATCGTAGGATTTGCTTAAAATTTTTACTAACTTCAAAGAGAGATTTTAGGTTATAACTCAATATAGTACTTTAACTCCTACCATCAACCCAATTATAACTACCCCTTTCAAGACTATAAACTCTAGCCTAGAAAACTAAACAAACTCTTTAGAACTGTTTACCATGATTACACTTCTCTCTAAGAAAATTAATTTATAACTAACAAACAATGTCTCAATCAAAACAACTAAAGAACCAAAGCACTCCAGGATTAGGTTTTTCAGTTTCTCAGCTTAAATCCTTAAAAAAATACTTTCTTACTATAAATTGCTATCTGTCAAGAGTAATTGTTGTGATTGTGCCAAATAGCATTTTTAGTCTCCAACTCAAGCAACAACAACTTGATGCTTGATATAGGAGTAGGGTTGGGTGAATTACCTTCTTCAATTAATATTTAAAAACCTAGAATTTTTCGACTAAAGAAAATAATCCATCTATGATTCAATTTTCTTACTTGTTTCCAACTCCACATGTTGTTCTTCCTTTTCCCACACCTTTTCTTATGCAAGTGTAATAATATTAGTGAAACCTTATTGACCACAAATTCCTCCAGTATGCATAACGTTTGTAGCCTATGAGTAAATCCTCGAAGGAATTTGACTAGCATTAAGAATCAACTTCTAGTTTTTGATTAACGTTTTCCAAGAGACCGAGTTCTTTCGCAGCTGTTTGTTAACCATTATAATGAAGATAATCTCAGCTCAACAAGTTTGATGGCAAGCTAGAAATATGAGTTTTTGGTTATATTGCACCTATTATACAGTGCACTTTAATTGTATTTGAGCTATAATTTGAGGAATTTATACACATTATGTGATTTCTATTTTGTAGGTCTTGATTTCGAGCGAAGACAGATTTTTTGATCTAAAATGAATAAAGTAGAACTTTGAATTATGAGTATAAGTTCGAGAATTAAGACGACGAGTTCGGAGGTCGAATACCAAGTACATATATAAAAAATGTGGAGGAAAATGCTTAGGGACAGATTGTGGCCTATCACAGCGTGCTTAGTGACGTGCTACACGATGTGGCTAGCTGAACTTCTCATTTTGTAACGACCCGACCGTTTGTTTTGAGTGTATTAGCCTCGATCTCCTATTTATTGCCTCCTTTATGTTATAGTATGATTATGTGACTCGATGGGGTGTTTGGTTTTGGTTTTGGGTGAGTTATGCAGTGAAATAAGACACATAGTCCCTAAGTTAGAGGTTTAAGTTAGAGTCGACCGTAGTTTGACTTTTGTGAAGATGACTATGAATAGAGTTTTGATAGTTCCAATAGATCTGTATGGTGATTTTGGACTTAGGGCCGTGTCTGGATGTTTATTTGGAGGTCTGCAACTCGTTTCGGCAAGAATTGGCGAATGTTGGAAAGTTGAAGATTTGGAAGGTTCAAAAGTTTGACCAGAAGTCGACTTTATTGATATTAGGGTCGGATCTAAACTCCGGAAGTTGGCATAGGTCCATAATGTTATTTATGATTTGTGTGCACAATTTGAATTCAATCGAAGTTGTTTTGGTATAAATATGCATTTGTTTTGGAATTCAGAAGTTCATATGTATCTTAAGCTTGAATCGATGCGCGACTGGTCATTCTAGTGTTGGTTGATAGGATTTGGCACTGAGCGAGTTTGTATGATATCTTAGGACTTGTTGGTATGTTTTTTGAGGTCCCAAGGGCCTCAGGTGTAATTCAGACCATGTTTGACGCATTCAGAACCTTGAAGAATTTGCTGAAGCTGCTGAAATTTCTGATGTAGTTTCCTTCTTCGCATTTGGGAGAGAGGTCTCGCGCTTGCGAAGGGTTTCTGGAGAGGCGACTTAGGTTTTTCTTCGCGGTAGCGAAGGTGGACACACATTCGCGAAGGTATGGGAAGTTGTTCACCGCCCTTGCATAAGAGGGTCGCGTTCGAGTAGGTATGGACTCAATGTGCATCGCGTTCTTGGAGAGGATTTTGGAAGCTGTGTAATTTTTGTGTATCGCGAATGCGGGGCTCATTCTGTGTTCGTGATCAACGAATCGGTGGGCAGCAGATTTAAATTTCAAAGTCGAGGGTTTATTTCATATTTCATATTTTCGACATACAAAGCTCGGTGTGAGGCGAATTTTCGGGAGATATTCAGGAGATTATTTGGGTAATAATTCCTAACTCAGTTTTGGTTAATTTACATGAATCTATTGATATTCATCATCTAATTAGGGATTTGAGTTGGAAAATTGGGGGGGAAATGGTAGAAACTTCTTATACTAAAATTTAAGGATTTGAAAGGCGATTTGAGGTCGGATTTGAGTAATTCTTGTATGGTTCGACTCGTTATCAAATTGGTGTTCGAATTTTATAAATTTTGTCTAGTTCCTAGACGTGGGCCCAAGATGGCTTTTTTGGGTTGACTTTATAATTCTTTGCAAAGATCGTAATTTTATTATTCGAATTACTTCCTATAGTTTATATTTATATTATGAAGTTGTTTTAGCTAAACTCGAGCCGTTCGGAGTTGGATAATCGAGGAAAAGACCTACTAGTGGACTGATTTATAGTGATTTGAGGTAAGTGACTTGCCTAACCTTCTAAGAATTTTTTTTCCCTTAGGCGTGATAACCCAATAGGTCATCTATAGTTTTAAATCATAATTATGTGTTTCGAAGCCTCCAACAACTTCTTTAATCATTTCTCGATTTGCGTGAGTAGTCCGAGTGTTTTTTTGAAAGGCTTTTATGTTAAAAATATTTAAAACAAGAAATTTTACTTAAAATACATTTGAGTTGACTTCAGTTAACATTTTGAGAAAACAAACCTGGATAAGTATTTTGATGGTCCCGGTTGGCCCGTATCGTGAATTGGGACCCGGGTGTACTCCCGTAATCAAATTTGGAGGTCCCTAGCTCGAGTTATCGCTTTTTCTGAAAGTTTGAAGTTTAAAGGATTAATGAATCTCAAGGTTTGAAAAATGTTTGAATTTGTAGATACCGGGTCCGTATTTTAGTTCCGGAACTCGGTATAGGTCCATTACTAGATTTATGTCTTGTCTGCAAAATTTGGTGAAAAACAGAGTTGGTTTGACGTGATTCGTACGATCGGTTGTTAAAATAGGAATTTTAAAGCTTCATTGAAAATTTCATTTGATTCGTTGTCTGATTTGTTGTTCTGGCTGTTATTTTGGCCATTTGCTCACACTAACAAGTTTGTAAGATGTTATTAGACTTGTGTGCATATTTGGTATGGAGCCCCAAGGGCTCGGGTGAGTTTCGGATAGGCTACCGAGTGAATTTGGACTTAGGAGAAATAGTGGTGTTCATCTATTTCGGTGAGGGTCTCTGACATCGCAATTGCAAGGTCAGTGATGCAACCAAGGTCTCTAATTCCCATCATGATTGCAATTTCAAAGAAATCTTCGCATTTGCGAAGAGGGGTAGGTAAACCAATGTTCGCATTTGCGATCCAAAGTGTCGCAATTGTGAGAAGTCCAAGTTCGCATTTACGAACAAACCATGGCAATTGCTAAGGATTTTTTGCATTTTTGATGTTCGCAATTGCGAACCCCAGGTCGCAATTGCAAACCCAGGTCGCAATTGTAACATCTGCACCTGGACTTAAGCAATGTCAGGCGGGATTTCTCTCCTTTTTTCAAATTTTCAAACATAGAAACTCTAGAGGCGATTTTCCTATGAGCTCTTCTTCCCCAATTCATTTGTAAGTGTTTCTAACCTACTTCATTTCAATTTTCAATTACATTTTGTAAGATTTTAATCTAAAATCTTGGATTTTCATGGTCGAATTTTGAAATTTGGATAAAATTAGGTATTTTTGTAAAATTGGAATTTAATCCTCAGATTGAGGTCAGATTTTGAAACAAATTACATAACCGGGCCCGAGGGTGAATGGGTAATCGGGGTTTTTTCCGAATTTTGAGTTTGGACCAAGCAAGCCCGGGAGTTGACTTTTGTTGATTTTATTAATAATGACATAAATTGAACCTTTTCATTCATGGGAAGTTCCTAAGGTTTATATTGAATCGTTTGGTTGACATTTTGCTAGATTTGGTTGGTTCGGAGGCTTGTGAAAGAAAAAGCCGTGGTTGAGCTTTGGGTTGATCTTTGGAGTTAGGTAAGTTTCGTGGTTAACCTTGACTTGAGGGATTAGGACTTGTTTGTTATGTTCTACTTGTTCAAATGTTGGGTACAACGTATATGTGAGGTGACGAGTACTTATGCGGTTTTGTTGGGTTAAAGCATGCAGGTGGGACCCTTTTCTTGTAATATATCTCTTACTTCGATCATGATATCAACGCTTAGGCTAGTCAATTACTAAATTGATCGTTCTTTCTGCATTTATGGGCTAGTTGTGATAATTGAGTATTGTTTTTGAAGGAAAGATTGGTATTGTGGAACCATTGTTGACATAAGACTGGATCTTGCTTATTCTATCTCCCTCTTGTTATATGGTCCTTGTTAAACGCTAAGGGAGAGCGTTAATTCACTAAGGGTGATGTCGTTCCATATTTGAGAGTTAATGCACGAAAGGTGATGCCGTGTAGTATCTATTGTTTCATGACGAAATTGAGAGTAATAGCACGAAGGGTAATGCTGGGCCATTATTCATGTTCCATGGTGAGGTTGAGAGTAAAAGCACGAAGGGTGATGCCGTGGAGTTTTATTTATAATGTTTTGTTTATTTTGTCGGTTGAAGGTTTATTGACTGATTCTTGTTATTATCCCCTACTGTACCCTTTCGCATGTCCCCTTCAAATAGTACTTGTTAATTCTTTATTTGTTGTTATGTTGTACGTAGATTTTGGTATGTATAGGTTTATTTATGTTGGTGTTCTGTCATAGCCTCGTCACAACCTCGTCGAGGTTAGGCTCGACACTTAGGGAGTACATTGGATCAGTTATACTCATTCTACACTATGCACTTCTTTTGTAGATTTTGGTATAGGTCCCAGCTGTTCGTGAGGTGTATCAGCTCGGATTGGCATTTGGAGACTCAAGTTAGATATGTTGGCGACCGCAGACCTTGAAGTCCCTTTCCTCATTCCCTATTTATTGTTCTTTTCCATCAAGACATTTGTATTTATTTCAAACACTGTTTGTAGAGACTCTAGAAGCTCGTGAACTTGTGTCTCCAAATCCGGGTTGTACTTAGATAGGAATTGTTTCTCTGTAATTTCGTACTCCATTTAGTTTCATTTCGGTTTAATTGGTTCAAAAGAGCCTCTAACGTCTGCTATCCTAGCAAGTGAGATGTAGGGCTCCATCACGGTCACGAATGTGGGAATTCAGGGCCGTGACATGTTGGTATAAGAGCATTAGGTTGTCTAGGTCTCACAAGTCACGAGAAGGCTTAATAGAGTCTGGAGGATCGGTATGAAGACGTATGTACTTATCTTTTAGAGGCTATGAAGTTTAGGGACAAATTTCACTTCTATCATTCTCTGTCGTGCGATTTTATTCTATCATTGTTGATTGAACTTTTCTATTCTTATCCTCCCGCTGATGGCGAGAACACGTACAACATCTTCAATTGGACAGCAGCTAGAGCCCCAGTGCCAGCTCCTACTAGGGGCAGGGGACGAGGCTAAGGTCGCGCCAGAGGCCGAGGCAGACGCAAAACTCAGCCTAGAGCTTGAGAAGTAGCACCATAAGTGGAGCCTTAGGTGAATTTTTATGAGGAGGTTCCAGCACATACTGTATCTTTCTAACAAGCTCAGGTCCTAGAAGGGTTCATCGCCACCCCAATACGTCAGGACGCTCTAGTCCGTTTGGCGTGCCATATGGATAGTATGGCCTATGACGGTATATTTTCTTTGGCACTAGTCGTCTCTATGGATGGGGGAGGAGAACAGACTCTCGCTACTCATGCTCCGAAGTAGATTTCTTCCCCATATCCGACACCAGCAGCCCCGCTAGCTGGGGTAGTTCAATCGGTTGTTGCACCACAAGCCGGTGATAGGCCCACCATGTATTATGAGGGCTTATTGAGATTGGACAAGTTCACCAGCTCTTCCCATATCACTTCAATGATGTACCTTCTGAGGACCCACATGATTATCTTGACCGCTGCCAGGAGGTTCTACAAAACATGGGGATACTTGAAACTATTGGGGTTGATTTTGCTGTGTTTCAGAAGATGGGTTCCGCCAAGGGGTGTGGGAGAGAATATATGTTGACTAGACCAACTGGGTCGCTGCTCTTACATGGGACCAGTTATCTCAGCTCTTCCTAGAGAAGTTCCTCCCTATCACATTGAGAGAGGACTACCGCCTGTAGTTTGAGCGCAATATGATTATTCTCAGTACGAGACCCGTTTTGTGGATCTAGCCCGTCATGCCCTTATTTTACTTCTTACTGAGAGAGAGAGAGGGTAAGGAGGTTTATTATTGGACTCGCTCACCCTACCAGGCTTCAGATGGCCAACGAGACTAGGGGTGAGATATCTTATCAGGCGGCTACCAATGTCGCCAGGCAGATCAAGGTAGTTCTTGCACAAGAGAGAGGGCAAGGGTCTGATAAGAGGTATCGCCATTCCGTTGCTTTCAGTGGTGCTTTGTCTAGAGGAAGTTGTACTTTTGGTAGGTTCCATCCTCCCAGGCCGTTTCATTCAGCGCTATAGGCATCACAGTGTGCTTTAGGTGGTCGCGGCCCTCATATGTCTCATTCTGATCATCTAGCCTATAGTGCACCATCAGCTCATATTAGTGCATCTCCGATCCAGAGTTTTCCAAGTGGTTACTCAGGTCGAAAGTGTCAGTTTTAGGGTCAGCAGTTACAACAGCCGAGGTCATGTTATACCTGTGGTCACTTGAGGCACATTGCTAGATTTTGCCCTCGGGAACCGGGCGGCTCACCACAACAGGGTTCTCGTGCCATAGTCCCAGCATCAGGTGCTTCATACCTATTCGATCACCTAGGTGTAGGGGTCAAACAACCAGAGGTTGAGGTCAGGCCACTAGAGGTGGAGGTCAAGCCGTTAGTGGTGGAGGCCAGCAAGTTATAGGTCATCCCAATGACGTGGTTTAGAGTGGTGGGGCCCAGCCTCGATGTTATGCTTTCCTATCTATGCCTAAGGTTGTGTTATCTGACGCTGTTATAACATGTATTATTTCAATTTGCCATAGGGATGCTTCAGTCCTATTTTATTTGGGATCTACTTATTTCTACGTGTCATCCTATTTTGCTTCATATCTGGTTGTGCCTCGTGATTCTTTGAGTGCTCCTATGTGTGTGTCCACACCTGTGGGAGATTCAATTGGTGTAGATCGTGTCTATCGTTCATGTGTGGTTACCATTGGGGGTCTCGAGACTAGCATAGATCTCCTACTTCTCGATTGGGTTGATTTGGATGTCATCTTGGGCGTGGATGGGCTGTTAACTTATCATGATATATTGCGTGACAATCCAATATAGCATGATAAGGTAACATCCAATATTGGATTGTCATGCAAATACATTGACCTTAGCCTTGTCGGGGTTTCCCCGATTATAGTGGAGGGGTACTCCTGGCTATTCTACCAGCAGGGTTATCTCTTATGTGAAGGCTCGACATATGGTCGAGAAGGAGTGTCTAGCTTATTTTACCTATGTTTGTGATTCTAGTGTGGAGGTTCCTTGCATGGATTCAATACCAGTTGTTTGTGAGTTTCAAGAGATGTTTCCTGCAGATCTGTCGGGGATGCCACTCCACAGAGATATTGACTTCTGTATTGATTTGGCTTCGAGCACCCAACCCATTTCTATTATGCCATACCTTATGGCTCGCGGAGTTGAACCAATTGAATGAGACGTTTCGTGATTCCCTTGATAAGGGCTTCATTAGACCCAGCGTCTCGCCCTGGGGTGCCTGTGTTGTTTGTGAAGAGGAATGATGGATCGATAGGGATATGCATAGATTACTGGCAGTTGAACAATGTCATCCTTAATAATAAGTATCCATTACCGAGGATTGATGACTTATTTGATAAGCTTCATGGTGCCAAGGTGTTTTTGAAAATTCAATTGTGGTTTTGCTACCATCAGTTGAATATTAGGGCATCCGATGTCCCTAAGACAGATTTTCGGACTCGGTACGGGCATTATGAGTTTCTTGTGATGTCATTGGGTTGACAAATTCCCTAACAACATTTATGAATTTGATGAACCGCGTGTTAAAGCTCTATCTATTCATTTGTGGTTTTGTTTATTGACGATATCTTTATCTACTCTCATGGTCGAGAGGAGCACAAGCATCATCTTCGGATTGTACTTCAGACTCTGAGGGATAGCTAGTTATATGCCAAGTCTTTAAAGTGCTAGTTTTTGTTAGACTCAGTCTCTTTCTTAGGGCACGTCGTATCGGCAAAGGGCATTCAGGTGGATCCTAAGAAAATTGAGGCAAATCAGAACTGACCTAGACCGACTTCAGTTACGGAGATTCGGAGTTTCTTGGATTTGGCATGTTATTACCATCGGTTTGTGGAGGAGATTTCGTCTACAACAGCCCTATTTACGAGATTGACCTAGAAGGGTGCCCCGTTCAGATGGTCAGACGAGTGTGAGGCCAACATTCAGAAGCTCAAGACTGCTTTGAATACAACGCTAGTGTTGGTGCTGCCCACAGGTTCAGGACCTTATACGGTATATTTTGATGCATCTCGTGTTAGGCTCGGAGATGTATTGATGCAGGATGGCATGGTGATCGCATATGTTTCACGGAAGTTGAAGGTCCATTAGGAGAATTACCCTGTTCATGATCTAGAGATCGCATCCATTGTTCATGGGCTGAAGACCTGGAGGAATTATCTTTACGGCATGTCGTGTGAGGTTTTCATAGATCATCGGAGTCTACAGTATTTGTTGGAAAAAAAGGATCTCAATTTGTGGCAGAGGTGGTGGTTGGAGATATTGAAAGACTTTGACATCACCATCTTGTATCATCTCGGGAAGGCCAATGTGGTGGCCGATGCCTTTTGTGGAAAGGTAGTGAATATGGTAGCCTTGCGTACATTCTAGTCGGTGAGAGACCGCTTGCATCAGATATTCAGGATTTGGCCAATCAGTTCATTAGGTTGGATGTTTCAGAGCCCAGTCGTGTTCTAGCATGTACAGTCACTCTGTCTTCCTTGTTTGAGAGCATCAGGGAGTGACAATATGATGACCCTCATTTGCTTGTCGTTAGGGACACGATGCGGCACATTGTTGCCAAGCAGGTTACTATTGGAGATGATTGGGTATTGAGGATGTAGGTTCATATTTGTGTGCAAAATGTAGATGGGTTTACTGAGTTGACTCTTGAGGAGTCCCACAGTTCTGGTATTCTATTCATCCGAGGACTTGCGGCAGCATTATTGGCGGAGAAGGATGAAGAATGACATAGTTGCTTATGTAGCTCGGTGTCTAAATTCCAGCAAGTAAGGTGTGATAAATATCACTGTTGATACTCCTACTGTTGAGTCAATTTTTGTGCTGAGGGATTATCAAGATGTATTTTCGGCGGATCTTCGGGGCATGCCGCCCGATAGGGATATGGATTTTGGTATTGATTTATTACCGGGCACCAGCCCATTTCTATTCCACCATTTCATATGGGCTAGTATATTTGAAGGAGTTAAATGAGCAATTGCAGGAGTTGCTAAGGGTTTCATTCGGCCTAGTGTATCGCCTTGGGTGCTCCTTCTTGTTTGTTAAGAAGAAGGACGGCTCTATGCACATATGTATCAATTATTGCCAATTGAACAAGGTTACAATGAAGAACATGTATCCATTACCACATTGATGACCTATTTGGTCAGCTACAGGGTGCCAGAGTGGTCTCAAAGATTGACTTGCATTCAAGCTATCATCAGTTAAAGATTTGGGAGTAAGATATCCTGAAGACTACCTTCAGGACTCGGTATGGTTATTACGAGTTTCTTGTGATGTCATCTGGGCTGACCAACGCGCCAACCACATTAATGCATTTGATGAATATTGTATTACATCCATTTCTTGACTCATTCATATTTATGTTCATTGGTGACATTCTTGTGTACTCTCGGAGCAGGGAGGATCATGAGCAGCACCTGAGGACCGTGCTTCAGACCTTGAGATAAAAGAAGTTCTATACAAATTTTCAAAGTAAGAATTCTGGATTGATTCGGTGGCATTTTTGGTTCATGTAGCATTGAGTGAGGGGATTAAGGTAGATCTTAATAAGATTGAAGCGATGCAGAGTTTGCTCATATCGTCTTCAGCTACGGAGATCCAGAGTTTTCATTGTTTGGCATGGTATTATCGTCGATTCATAGAGGGTTTCTCATATATTGCTGCACCTATGATAAGATTGACCAAGAGGGGTGCTCTGTTCAGGTGGACCGAGGTGTGTGGGGAGAGCTTCCAAAAGATCAAGACAACTTTGACTACATCGCCAGTGTTGGTGTTGCCTACGAGTTTAGGGTTTTACAATTTGTACTATGATCCATAGCGTATTGGTCTCCGCATGGGTTGATGCAAGACGGTATGGTGATTGCCTACGCATCTAGACAACTGAAGGTGCATGAGAAGAACTATCCTGCCCAGTAGCTTGAGTTAGCAGCTATTGTTCATGCCTTGTAGATTTGGCGGCACTATTTGTACGGTGTCCTTTTTGAGGTCAGTACCGACCATTGGAGTCTACAACATGTGTTCAAATAGAAGGATCATAACTTGCGGCAGCGGAGGTGGTTAGATATGCTTAAGGATTATGATATCACCATTCTATATCATCCCCGGTAGGCAAACGTTGTGGCCGATGCCATGAGTCGCAAGGGAGAGAGCTCGGTCAGTTTAACATATCTACCGGCAGAAGAGAGTCAATTAGAATTGGATGTTTTGGCCTTGGCAAAACAATTTGTTAGATTGGATCTTTCAGAGTCGAGTCGAGTTTTGGCTTGTGTGGTTTCTCGGCCTTCTCTATATGATCATATCAGATAGCTTCAGTATGACGACCCCCATTTTTTGTCCTCAAGGAGAAGGTTCAGTACGGCGATGCCAAGTAGGTCACTTTTTGGGTTGACAGTATGTCACGAATGCAAGGCAGGCTATGTGTGACAAATGTAGATGGTTTGAATGAGCTAATTCTTCAAGAGGCCCACAACTTGCAGTACGCCATTCATCCAGGTGCCACTAAGATGTATCAATACTTGAGGAAACACTATTAGTGGATGATAGTGAAGAAGGACATAGTGGAGTATGTATCTTGGTTCCTATATTGTCAGCATGTGAAGTATGAGCATCAGCGGCCAGGTGGATTGCTTTAGAGGCTAGGGATTCCGGAGTGGAAATGGGAGGGGGTTACTATGTATTTTGTTGTTAGGCTCACACAGAATTAGAAGAAGTTTGCTGCAGTTTTGATGATTGTGGATAGGTTGACCAATTTGGCTCATTAATCCCTTGTGACTACTTATTCTTAAGATCAGCTGGCTCAAGTTTATATTCACGAGATTGTCAGAGTTCATGGCGTGCCGGTATCCATCATTTTTGAGTGGGGCACGCAGTTTACATCGAGGTTCTAGAGTTAGGCACGCGAGTTGAGTTGAGTACATCCTTTCACCCTCAAAAGAACGGACATTCCAAGGGTACTATTGAGATAGTAGATGATATGATTCGTGTGTTTGTGATGGAGTTTGGGGGTTTTTGGGATCAGCTTTTGACAGTTGTGTAGTTCGCCTACAACAAAAGCTACTAGTGGAGCATTCTAATGGCTCTGTATGAGGCTTTGTCGGCCTCCGGTGGGTTGGCTCGAGCCGGGTGAGGCTAACTTATTGGGTACAGACTTTGTTTAGGATGCTTTGGAAATTGTTAAATTTATTCAAGATCGGCATCGCACAGTCCAATCTAGACAAAAGGGTTATGCGGATCGGAAGGTCCGTGCCATTGCATTAATGGTTGGGGAGCGGGTGTTGCTCCGGGTTTCACCCATGAAGGGTGTTATGAGGTTTGGGAGGATGGGCATGTTGAGCCTAGGTATATCAGACCTTTGGAGATTCTTGGGAGGATTTGAGATGTGGACTACAAGCTTGCACTTCAACCTAGTCTAGCTGCAGTTTAACGAGTTGCATATTTCAATGCTCCGAAAGTATCACGGTGATCCGTCTCATGTGTTGGATTTCAGCTCAGTCTAGTTGGACATGGATTTATACTCTGTTCAGGAGCCGGTGGCCATTTTTGACAGGCGGGTTCGAATGTTTAGGTCGAAGAGCATTGCTTTAGTGAAGGTTTAGTGGAGGGGTGAGCTAGTCGAGGAGGTGACTTAGTACGAGCATGATATGCGTAGCTGTTATGCTTATATTTTCACTACTTTAGGTATGTCTCTATACTCGTTCGAGGATGAATGTTTTCTTTAAGAGGGGAGGATGTAACGACCCGACTGGTCGTTTTGAGTATATTAGCCCCTTCCCCTATTTATTTCCTTCTTTGTGTTATATTATGATTATGTGATTTTTCGGGTGTTTGGTTTTGGTTTGGGGTGAGTTCCAGAGTGAATTGGGACACATAGTCCTTAAGTTGGAGGTTTAAGTTGTAAGAGTTGACCGTAGTTTGACTTTTGTAAATACTACTCCAGAATGGAGTTTTTTCGGTTGCAATAGCTGAATTTGGACATAGGAGCGTGTCCGTATGTTGATTTGGAAGTCTCTAGGGCGTTTCAGCAAGAATTGGAAAAAGATAGAAAGTTGATGGTTTGGAAGGTTGGAATGTTTAACTGGGAGTTGACTTTATTGATATCGGGGTCGGATCCCGATTCAGGAAGTTTTAAATAGGCCCGTAATGTAATTTATGACGTGTGTGCAAATTTTGAAGTCAATCGAAGTTGTTTTGCTATAAATTGGCATTTGTTTTGGTATTCAAAAGTTCGTAAGTTTCTTAGGCTTGAATCGTTGCACGATTCATGATTCTTGTATTTTTGATGAGATTTGACGCTTTGAGCGTGTTCATATAATGTTTTAGGACTTGTTGGTGTGTTTGGTTGAGGTTTGGGGGGCCTCGTGTGTAATTCAGACCATGTTCGACGCATTTAGAACCTTGAAGAATTTGCTGAAGTTGCTAAATTTTCTGATACGGTTTCCTTCTTAGCGTTCGCGAGAGAGGTCTCACATTCGCGAATGGTTTTTGGGGAGGCAGGTGAGGTTGTTCTTCGCATTCGCGAAGGTGGACACGCGTTCGCATAAGAGGGGTCAAGTTCGCGTAGGCCTGGACTTAGTGCGCATCGCGTACTCGTAGGGAATCTTGCGTTCGCGAAGAGGAATTGGGTAGCTGTGTAATTTTTGTGCATCGGGAATGCGAAGCTCATTCCGCATTCGCAAGGAAGAAATCATTAGGAAGCATATTTAAATTTCAAAGTCGAGGGTTTATTTCATATTTCATATTTTGGACTTAGAGAGCTTGGTGGAAGGCGAATTTTCGGGAGATTTTCAGAGAGATTATTGGGGTAAGAATTCCTAACTCGGTTTTGGTTAATTTACACGAATCTAATGATAATTTCATCATCTAATTAGGGATTTGAGTTGGAAAATCGGGGGGAAATGGTTGAAACTTCTTAGAATAAAATTTGAGGATAGGAAAGGCGATTTGAGGTCGTATTTGAGTAATTCTTGTATGGTTGGACTCGTTATCGAATGGTGTTCGGATTTTATAAATTTGATCGGGTTCCGAGACGCTGGCCCAAGTTGACGTTTTAACTCTTTACAAAGATAGTAATTTTATTATACGATTTAGTTTCCTATAGTTTATATTTATAGTATGAAATTGCTTTTTGCTAGATTCGAGTCGTTCGGAGTTAGGTAATCGACGGAAAGGACAACTAGTGGATTGATTTAGCGTGACTTGAGGTAAGTGACTTGCCTAACCTTGTGTGAAGGAATTTCTCCTTAGGATTGGTGTTGTTTATGATAATTGTAATATGTGGAAGGCGTGTACGCAAGGTGACGAGTGTGTGCACAGGCTTAATGTGGAAATTACCGATTTTAGCTATGTAGATTCCTTTTATGCCTTAAGTGGGTTATCTTTGTGTACGGTCAAAACTGGGGATGGCCGATTTTGAGGCTTTTACGGAATTCTAAGGCTGGTCTCGATTATATCGGAGCGGAATCTGAAGATCAACCTAGAGGTGCATTCGTCGAGGAATCATATCAAGGGATCGATATACCTCGAGACAGAAAAAAGATCAGAGACCGTCGTGGAAAGGTGGGAAACTCCCAAGAGCACGTGATTAAATCTGACAACGCCTGCAAGAATAGTACAAGTCTGTACCGGACCATCATACAACTGTACCAACAGTATTTCTTTGTAATAATTATGCATGTACTATGTTGGGATTACCCCTCCTATATAAAGGGGACCCTTGTCATTTTTTGGACACATGAATATTCAATACAATAACAAGAACATTCTCTGCTATCTTACCTAAATGTGCTCAAACATTTGTTCCATAGATTTATTGCTTTCTATTTATTGTGTTCATTAATTGTTCTTCATTCATTGCTCATTATTGATCATAAAGGGATATCTTCGAGGCCCTCCACACTGTTATTCCTTCATCGACTGTGCTTTATTAAGCATTCTAGCTCGACCTCGAAGCCCTGCTTCGTCCAGATCCAGACCCTGTCTTGTAACAGCTTGGTTAGCATATCACTACTTTCCTTTAATGTATTTTCCTAACTCACACCTAGCATCTATTACCTAACAACTGGTATTAAAATATATCACATATTTTTAGAACCACAAAATCAAATATAATTGTAATTACCATTTTCAAGGTAAACAGTTCGGCGCCCACCGTGGGGCTAAAAGAATTAGTGATTGTTTTAGTTCTGGTTGACTGAAAAACGTAAGTTATTCTTTACACTTTTCTTGTAAAAGAATCTTTGATTTCAGGTAAAAAATGTCCAACTCACTAAATTCACATGAAAAAAACGGTCCTGAGGATCATGGAGACAACGGTGTAGCTGTCTCAGGCGCCGGTGTACCACTGCAAAACCCTGAGATGGTGCCAGCACCACGCTCCATGGATGTGGGATCACACAACGCCCAACATGTCAATATAAGCTCTCATACCGATGGAAGTGTACACTGGGAAAGCCAACATGAAGCGCAAAAAAGTCTAGCTCGGGAGGAAACAAAAGTTAGCCTTTGTGTCAACAAAAAACTCCAAGCACAGTAGCACTGGAAATGGCTTCTCGAGTCGAACAGGCACCAGAGAGATTGAGCAATAACGAGTCAGCAGCCGACCCCGCTATTATGAAGATGATTGAGAACCTCACAAAGAGGATTGAATCAAGCGAAAAGAAGATAGAGGCTAAAGACAAAAAGGTGGAGACCTATAACTCGAGGGTCGATCAGATCCCGAGCGCACCCCCGATTCTGAAGGGTGTAGATTCAAAGAAGTACGTGCAAAAGCCATTCCCATCAAGTGTGGCTCCAAAGCCCATGCGAAAGAAATTCCGAATGCTCGATCTCCCAAAGTATACTAGGACCTCAGAACCCATTGAGCATATTGCTGCCTATACTTGTGCTGCAAAAGGGAATGACTTAAAGGATGATGTGATTGAATCCGTCCTGTTGAAATTTTTTCGAGAAACACTATCGAAGGGGGCCATGATGTGGTATCACAACCTACCCCCTGAATTCAATCGATTTGTTTGCCATGCAGTCATACTCTTTTATAAAGGCACACGTAAGTGCCATCAAGGTTGCTACAAGGAAGTCTTATGTCTTCAAAATCAAACAGAGAGAAAACGGGATGCTAAGGGAATTTGTTTCTTGCTTTAAAATAGAGCGAATGGAATTACCACCGGTATCTGATGACTAGGCAGTGTAGGCCTTCACACAGGGCTTGAACGAACGAAGCTCGATAGCTTCGAAGAAACTAAAGCACAACTTGGTTGAGTATCCCGCCATAACTTGGGCAGATGTGCACACCATGTATCAGTGAAAGATAAGGGTTGATGACGACCAGTTGGGAGCCTCCTAGATAGGCTCCTAGATAAAGAATCAAAGTCTATAGAGAATCAAAGTCTATAGAAAGGGTGCCGAGATCAAACAAAAACGATATCAGCCATATGCCAAAGACCGAAGAGACACTTCGAGACGAGATACATCTCGAAATGATCGGAGGATAGTTCGGAATTAGAATCCCCGCGAGCTTATGAGCAAAACCGGGGTTGACAAACATTCGAGGCCGATGGATGCACCCCGATTATCAGAATACAACTTCAACATCGACGTCTCGAACATCGTATCAGCCATGGGCAAGATCAGAGACACCTGATGGACGAAACCCACACAATCAGATCCTTCTCAATGGGATCCCAGATTAATGTGCGAATATCACGGCATCCATGGTCACAGGACCGGGGATTGTATGAAGCTTCCAGAGGAGGTGGCTCTGCTGATAAGCGAAGGGCATCTTCCAGAATTTCTCAGCAATCAAACCAAAAGCCACTTTCGGGAAAGAGAGGCGAACAAACCAGAAGAACCTCAGCACATCAGTCACATGCTCATTGGAGGGACCTACGTTCCTCAAGGATCCTTGATCAAACGAACAAAAGTATCCGCCGCAACGGAAAAGCAAACTCGGAGCTATATGCCCGAGGGAATTATTGCATTCAGCAAAGAGGACTTCGAGACATTGTCTCAACCACATAATGATGCATTGGTATTTTCCTGTCTCTTGAATAACATTCAAATTAAACATGTGCTCGTGGATATAGGTTGCTCGGCAAACATAATTAGGTCGAAGGTGGTGGAGCAGCTCGTATTGCTCTATCAAACTCTCGAATCCTCAATGAATTCAACATAGCAAGCAAGACAACGAAGGGGGAAATCATCCTCTCGGCCAACGTGTCCGGTACAGTTTAAAACACCAAGTTTCATGTCATCGAAGGTGACATAAGATACAATGCCTTGCTTGGAAGGCCGTGGATATAAAACATGAGGGGAGTACCATCCACTCTTCATCAGATGATGAAGTTCCCAACAAAAGACGGTGTGAAAACAGTATATGGAGAGCAGCATTCAGCAGAGGAGATGTTCTCGGTGCACGTCGTGGCACCAACATCCATACCCTCCACCTCGGAGGAGCCAGAGGACAAACAGGCCCCCAAGGATGATGAAGAAGACTTCCTCACTCCTCATACCTTCATTTCCCCCGAAGAATCGGATGCAACAACATCAACGATTGAAGAGCTGGATTAGGTTGTTATGATCGAACATCTCCCATATTGAAAGGTATACCTGGGAATGGGATTAACCCCCGAACTCAGGAAAAAACTCATTCAATTTCTTATTAACAATATCGATTGCTTTGCTTGGTCCCATTTAGACATGACAGAGATCCCGCCGGAAATAACCACCCATCGACTGAGCGTCGACCCTAGGTTCAAACCGGTAAAGAAAAAAAGAAGACCTCAGTCCGAGGTAAAACATGCATTCATCAAGGACGAGGTAACAAAACTCGTCAAGATAGGGTCCACTAGGGAAGTAAAATATCCCGAATGGTTGGCCAATGCCGTGGTAGTTCCCAAAAACGGGAATAAATTAATAATGTGCGTAGATTATGAAGACTTAAATAAAGTATGCCCTAAAGATTCATTCTCGTTGCCCAACATCGATCGCTTGATTGATGCCACAGCTGGCCACGAGATCCTCTCTTTTCTTGACGCCTACTCCGGGTACAATCAAATTCAAATGAATCCCGAGGACAGGGAAAACACTTTGTTCATCACGAAGTATGGTACATAGTGCTATAATGTAATGCCCTTCGGGCTAAAAATAGTACGAGCCACGTACCAACGCCTAGTTAATAAGATGTTCGAACATCAAATAGGCAAATCCATGGAAGTTTACATTGATGATATGCTAGTTAAATCCCTGCGCGCAGAGGACCATTTGACTCATTTGCAGGAAACACTCGACATCCTTAGAAGCTACAACATGAAGCTCAATCCCGAGAAATGTGCCTTCGGAGTAGATTCAGGCAAATTCTTAGGCTTCATGGTGTCAAACAGGGGGATCGAGATCAACCCCGAAAAAATCAAGGCCATCGAAAAAAACATGGTAGTAACAATGTGAAGGCCGTACATCGGCTGACCGGAGGGATAACGGCATTGGGAGAACTCATTTCAAGGTCATCGGATAGAAGTCATGATTTATTCTCCTTACTCAAAAAGAAAAACAGCTTCGAGTGGACTACGGGATGCCAACGTGCCTTATAGGAGTTGAAACGATATATATCGAGCCCACCTTTACTCCACACCTGAAGGTGGATTAAACGATGTACTGATACCTAGCCGTATCTGAGGTAGCGATAAGTGGCGTGCTGGTTCGGGAAGAACAAGGTACGCAATTCCATGTTTACTATGTAAGTCGGACCCTGGGAGATGCCTAAACAAGGTATCCGCACCTAGAAAAATTAGCTCTTGCATTAATAAGTGCATCTCTAAACTTAAAGCATTATTTTCAATGTTATCGTATTTGTGTTTGAAGAACATATCCTCTTCGAAGCATATTGCACAAACCCGAATTATCGGGCTGATTGGCCAAATGGTCCATCAAACTCGAGGTGTATGACATCGAATACTAGGCCCGAACGGCTATCAAGTCCCAAAGTTTGGCGGATATCGTGGCCGACGTTACGCCCGCCCTTGTGCCCGAGGTAGAGAAAAAACTTATACTAAAAACGGGCACATCGTTAGGGGTATGGACCTTATTCACTGACAATTCCTCGAACGTGAAAGGGTCCGGGTTCGGCATAGTTCTGAAACCACCTACGGGTGGCATGATTAGACAATCTATAAAAGCTGCAAAGTTGTTTAACAACAAAGCCGAGTATGAGGCTATGATTGCAGATCTCAAATTGGCCAAAGGCCTAGCAGCTAAAGTCATTGAAGCAAAATGTGATTCCCTTCTGGTAGTAAACTAGGTAAATGGGAGATTCTAGGTTCGAGAAGACAGGATGCAAAGATACCTAGAAGAAATTCAAGTCACTGTGCATCGCTTAAAAGAATGGACTCTGGTCCACATACCTCGAGAGCAAAACAGCGAGGCCGATGCACTCATAAACTTGGGATCATCCGTCAAGGAAAATGACATACCCCATGGGGCTGTTGTTCAGCTATCCAAATCAGTGATTGAAAAAAGCCATGCCGAGATCAACTCCACCAGTCAAACATGGGATTGGAAAAAATAAGTACATCGATTATTTGGGATGTGGGAAGCTGCCCATGGACCCACGACGCTAAATACGACGATTGGTGGGAGGCAACACATTCATTTTCAAATTTTTTGGTCGTTTTTGAAAATTTCTTTCGTAGAATAGCTTATTTTATTTTTTCTAACCAATCTTCCAAGTTTCAGAATTTTTGGAGTTCATTTGAGCAGGTCGGAGTGACTGGGTCGCCAAAAACAGTGCAAAAAGAAGCAATTGAAATGCTGGGTAACACACTGACCAACAATGCGATGATGTTAGTTCAAAATTCGATCGCAGAGTTGTATGTGTGAGCAAAAATGCGATCGCACAATATACACAAAGTTAAGGTTGTTTCCAAGGATTCTGCACCTGCGGTCAAAGCAGCCGCACGTGCGACTTCGCAGCAGCGGATCCCCTGCGCAGGTGCGACATTATCCGCAGGTGCGATTGATTTCCCGCACGTGCGGATCCACAAGTGCGGTTCCTTCTCCGCAAGTGCGACTAGCGTGCAATTGAAATCCCTAAGGTTCACTTCATCTGGTACTTTGACTCAAAAATGGACCCGAACACACACCAAAATACTCCGAACAGTTCAGAAATTGAGGATGAGGTTGGGGAACATTATGATGATTACCGGATCATGTCGGCTGACTGTCAACGCCGGTACTGTGACAACCTCCTCACCAAGAAATTGGTACTTGAGAAAGGGATTGCGGAGGACAAATTGGGCGAAAGGCTCCCGGAGTTCTATGATCGGTTGGTATCCTCTGGGTGGTCACTTTTCATTCCCACTCCGTGCAAGGCCAATGAGACATGGGTTTGCGAGTTTTACTCCAATCTCAAGCGTACAAACTTCGACAATCCTCATCTCATCATCAGAGGGAAAATAGTGAAAACTCTGCGTGGCTTGTGTCCAAATTGTATCCTGAAAGCGTGAGTGCGCAGTGGGAGAACAAAAGGAAAGGCTTGAAGTCAATCGACTTCACAGCAGAGGCTAACATATGGTTGTATATACTGAGCAACAGGGTGTCCCGCAGTGGGAATGTCTCAGATGTGTCTTACACTAGAGCCCTGATTATTGCCTGCATGCTTGATGACATTCCAGTGAACCCGGGCTATTATATTCTGAGCCAGATGCGGAAATATTTGATCGACGATGGTCCAGGGCTTTTATTTCCTTCCTTTATCCTTGAGTTGTGCAGGTAGGCACAGGTCGAGGAGCGCCCCACTGATCATTGGGTTCCCGCCGACAAACCCTTCCACCCGTTGAGAGTCAAGGGTGAGGGTGGAGCAGTAAAGAGCAAGAAAAGGAAGGTCACCACCACAACTGCCGGCGCCAAATCCTCTTCACAGCCTGCCACATCAGAGGGTCCTTTTGGAGAGATGAACTCCCAGTTTGCTATCCTGCGGGACCTAGTGTCCAAGCTCCCCACTAGGATTTCAACCTCCCAGCCACAACCTCCACCTTAGTACTACTCAGGGCTGAGATGCAGCATTATTTTGATAATCAAGACAAGATGGCAGCATCTCTTTCACAGCTTGACACAACCTACACCAGCCTGGCCAAGGCGCATGTTGACCTAAAGGAGTAATTTGACAAGGAAAAAGAGAAAAATAAAAAGAAAGGTAAGCTCTTGGTCAAGGTATGGAGAGGCGTCAAGGCAATCTTCAGGTGGGGCAGCCGAGCAAGAAGCTGCCAGTTGCGGATGCTGATGACAGCGAGGACTACTCGTTCATGTCTGATCATGAGGATGCAGATGAAGATGATGATGATGACGAGAGTTCTCAGCAGCATTGACCAGCCTATTCTCCTGCAGTCTGATGCAGATCCCAGGGAGACCCTCAAACTATAATCTTTATTTTGATATTGTGCAGTGGGGGCACTGCAGTGTTTCTAGTTGGGGGTGGCTTTGCACATTGTATTTATTTATGACATTGTCTAGGTGCCCTTGTCGGGTTTCTTTGTTATGTATGGATACTTTGTGCCCTTGCCGGGCTTATTGTTGATTATGTCCATTGTTTTTCTAAGCTTGGTGTGATTAGTTTATTTTTATTTTTTGTTTTATTTATTTTTCTTGTATCATTTATTTTCTTTAGTAGTTGTTTCTACTTCAGTTTTTAGCTTTTTATTAGTAGCTTTGTTCTTTAATTTTTATTTCCTAAAATAATACTTCCTTGGGTTTTCTTCCGGCTACAATTCTTTCCCAAGGAACATATTTTTTGAAGTGAACCGGGTGACTTGTCCCTATGATAGATGGTGTGACAACTTTCTTAAGGGAATTAGTCTTGTTTTGCTAGGAAGAGACTTTTGGATTATTTGGTACTAAAGAAATTAGTCTCTTGCATGTGAAATGAGAATTAAGAATACCCCTCCAAATTTTGGTTTTGAATTAAAACAAGTAAGTTGCATGGTGAAGAATGATCTTTGTGATAAGATTTTGGCTCTTTTAGTGACTCATGGCTCACTAGTTTGAAAAATATTGCTCTAGACTCCTGCTAGTAAATGAAATTGATCCATCTTGATTAATTCATGTGCCATGTGTGTTAGCGTTTGTATAAATAAATCTTGTGCTTACTTCCATCATCTAGAACTTGCCCGGTTGGTCTTTCAATGCTAATTATAATTATTTTTGGTTTGAGAAATGACCTTAGGCATTCTTTGGGTTATTTGAAAACCCCTTTAGCCTTTAGAGCCACCATTGTATAGATATTATCACTAGTTACCCCATTTGAGCCTTTAACCTTTTCCTTGGCCAGCTCATTACAAACCTTCCCCTTTTACAAAATAATTCCCTCTTTTGAACCCGTCCCTCCTTGAATATTGAGAATGAGGCAAAAAGCCTAAGTTAGGGGTGTGGTGTCAAAGTGGAAATTGATAAGGTTGTATATTGAGTGTAGAATATATACCTCAAAATATTCTTTTAAGAAATTATTCAAGCCCCAAAAGAAAAAAATACAAAAAAAAAGAGAAAAAGAAGAAAAATAAAAAGAAAAAGAAGTATATATGTGTGAATAAATATGAGAGCTTTGATAAAATTTAGTGAGTTATTTAAAGTGGTTCTATGTTGGTAACTAGATGCAAATGAGGCTATGTGGTTTGAGAAGAAACAAAGTGCAACAAGAAAGGAAAATGTGAGCAGTGTTCAAGGAGGCTGTAGTCATTTTCCCAAACGTGTATCCTACCCTTCCATAAACCTACATTACAAGCTTAAAACGTCCTTATGGGATCTCCAACCGAATGTTTTTGAATATGCGATGAATTAAAATAAGGGCAAGCCTATGGCATGACTGGTTGTAACACTTGAAATTCTTTGTGAGTGTGAGTATCTTCATGAAATTGTCCCGTGTGTTGTTCTTGTAAATATGGTTATTTTGGGACTTTCTTTCTTTCTTGTGATGGCACATGAATTAGGATGGAGTGGTGAAATTTACATACTTGGAAATGAGTAAGTTGAGCGTATGTAGTAGACTAGTGCTTTTGAGTCACTTCTTGAGGCTTCTTCTTGTCACTTGATTATTTTTGAAACTCCCTTGCACTTCTTGAATTTGTTTTTAAATGAGGGAGTTATTCGAGTAAGATGCATACTTGAGCCTAATTATTAGTATCAACCAAATCCATAAGTATAACGCTTAGTTGGAGAATGTGACTTGTAGATAATAGCAATGCAACCTGTGCTTGAAATTGTAGAACCTCATTGAGTTATTAGTTTTGATTTGCTTAAGGACAAGCAAAAGCTCTAAGTTGGGGGTGTTGATGAGTGGTGATTTTACCACTCATTTTAGCCTCTTTTCGTTAGATTTTGCATCCTTCAATGATAACTTGAGGTCGTTTATAGTGTGTAATTGCTCGAATTTCAGGAAAATGATGCCATGAAGTGGTTGGTGTTGAATTGGAGTGAAGTCGAGCAAAAAGTGGTGAAAATGCACAAATGCTTCAGTGATTCCGCACCTGCACACTCCGGGCCGCTGGTGCGACCTCGCACCTGCGGATAATGGAACGCACATGCGAAGAAGAGCTAGACTGTACAACAATCGCACCTGTGAGTAATTCACGCACCTGCAGAACCGCAGATGTGACATTTTGACCGCATCTGCAGAAACTGCTCAAGACACCCTGACTCGCACCTTCGCTTGGTTTTCCTCTCCTGCGGAACCGCACCTGCGAAGATTCTTCCGCAGGTGCGGCCAACGGGCATCAGCACTAGGCAAAAATGTAAAAACACACTTTCTCCTTCCCAACTTACATATACTCGACCTAGCAGATCTTTGGCAGATCTTTGGCATTGTAAAATACATTTTTGAGTAGAGAAGAAGAGAGAAAACATTTGTGGAAGCTAGGGTTTGCACACACACTTGGATCTTGAAGATTTCACTCTTGTGGTTAAGGTTTTCTTACCCATTTATGTTTGTTTCTTCATTTCCTTACTTTGTATTGAATATTTAAGTGTGTAGTATTTATTTCCAACACTTGAATCTTGTTTATGAAAATTTACATATTTAAAGTGTGGATTAAATACCTTGTTGTGCTTATGTATTGAATGATTTTATTATATTTATGAAGTGAGTTATTGTTTCTTTATTTATTCTTGTTCTTTAATGTTTTCAAAGGGATTAGCTAACCCTAGGACTCACCCATTAACTCCGAATTAATTTTGGAAAAGATAATTTGGGGTTCGGAAAGATTAATTAACAAGAACTTGAGGCTTTAACCCTCATTTTATAGATTCTACATAGGGATAGGATTGAACTACTTGTAGCCAAATTCGGAAGTGCTTAATCTCTTAATAGGGTTAGGACTAATTCAATTAGGAAGTCTTGTTAGTCTTTGGGAAAAGCTAATTAAGAATTATTATCCGTGGATAATTAACATAAACTCGCTCATATTTGTAAAATCGTGAAATACATTGGATCGTTACTTGTGTGTAATTCCCGAAGCATCCATACTTGTTGCCATTGATCATTTTACTTGCTTTTTAGGTTAGTCTATATTTTCGCATTTAGCTATAACACTTTCAAAACCAAAATTCTAATTTGTTTGGCATTGCGCGATAAGTGATAATTCTCTTGGATTCCTAATCGCCTCCATATTGTTCTCTGTGGGATTCGACCCCAACCTTCTTGGGTTACTATATTTGACATCGATCGCTTACACTATTTTAAAGTGTAATTTGAGCGTATCAACGAGGGCGCTGCATCTTTAATGGGTTCAGGTTGTTCCACAATAGATGGCAGTGATTAGTGATAGCGGCACACTCTCTTCATCTGACTTGGTGAGCCCCACTTTATTCCGGGTATTGTATCTCTTGTTTCTCATGTACTTTGTGTTTTGAGGTGTAGCTGGAGCCTTGTTGCTGGCATTTCTATATTACTCTTCAATTCTACTTAGAGGCTCCGTAGAAAGGTTGTGGGTGGTGGTTGATGTTGGGAGTCAAAACTAGAAATGTTGGTATTTAGCGAACACATTTTTCGTTATATATTTAAACTTGTAGTATTTTTGAAATTATGAATGAAGATACTAATGGAAATGAAATCGAAGGTGCTAATGAAAACTACTTAGTGTTTGATTAATGGAGTACATCTCTTATTTATTCATGTATTAGTTTGGGTAGAAGGAAACCTAACACGCTTTCTTGGACGAGTTCACTCGGTTGAGCGGCGGTCGCGCTCCCTGAGTTTGGGCCGTGAGAAACTTGGTATCAGAGCCTAAGGTTTTATAGTGTCCTGGGATGTCTCGAAGCTGTGTCTAGTAGAGTCCTTCTTATCGGTGTGTTGTCGACCACATCTATAAGTAGGAGGCTGTATGGGAATTTAGAAATGTCACCCTTATTTGATACTCCAGATCGTGCAATAGAGCTTGTTACGTCTCGCGTTTTCGTACATAAATATTCCGTTGAAAGTTAATCGACATAAGTTTGAGAATGAAGTTATTTTGGGATTATAAGCATTATGCTATTTCAAATATGTGATGAGTAAAATTCGTGAAGGAGAGAATGTAAGCAAGTAGAAGAAAATGAGTTTCGTCGAAGTTTGGCAATTTGGGATACAATACGGCCTAAGCTATAACATCCGGTATTTATGGACTAGTGCCATACAAGGTATTATATGACCACAATAGTATGATGTACAAGGTGTATTGAAAATGAGTAGTATTTTAAGTAAGTTGAGTTAATTCTAAATTATGTGGGTAATTGGTTAATTATTGGGTAATGGGATATTACCTAATTAATTAGGGATATATATGATAAGGACTAAGTGGCATGATGTGGCAGCCCCCCATTCAAATTAAGTGACTAATCACCTTGATTGAAAGGTGGCATCTAAAGTGAATTGCATATGATACTTACATGTAAGACATTTAGTAAGTTTGGCTTCATTGGACGTAAAATAACCAAGTAAGAAATCTTTTAACCTTTTTCCTAATTCAAACATTTCAAAACAGACGCTACACTTAGACAAACAAGTTCTCAACAAAATTTCTTGCAATAAAACAATTCCAACGAGAATTATTAGCACCTTAGCAACGAAAGTGTTTGCGGTTCTAAAGGTGTACGGTCCAACCTTTTCCAAGAATATCAAAATGATTTGTCCTTACTACAGGTATGTTAAGGCTAACCCTTTCCTTCTTTTTTGCATGATCTCATAATTACACATCTTTGTTAACGAGGCATAAAGAGAAGTTCATACTCCCGAATTTATATACATTATCATAGCCTCATAAGTTACAATATTCTTCCTTATCGGGACTTCTTATTCAATTGATTATTCTCTTCTTCCAGTCAAGAGAGCATAGAGTCTATAAATACAGTATTACAATATTTTCACCACCATAGAGCTATAATCGATTGGCAGGCCCCTATGGGGAAACCTCTGATCAGATGGTGAGTTATATACCAAGAATACTATGGTCGAGCGCCTATGAGCGAGCCCAGAATGGCCGAGATACAGAGCCTAGTATGGCCGAGCGCCTGTGAGCGAACCTACTACGGCAGAGCAGTTACACATACCGAGCCTTATAAGGCCGGACAACTTTTTTAAATACTATATTGAGAGAGTTGAGTCAGTATTAGCAGGTAACCATATCTTCAGATTGTCTTTGACTCCCAGTTACTTTCACTTATTATATTATCAGTTCAGTTTCAGCTTTCAGTTATTCTGTTTCCTTACATAGGTACATTATTTCGTACTGACGTCCCTTTTGTCGGGGACGCTGCATTTCATGCCTGCAGGTCCTCATTGACAGTTGGACAGACCCTCCAGCAGACATAGTCAAACATTAGCTTGGTTGGTAAGCTCCACTTCCTCGGAGTTACCAGATTTAGACCTTGGAGTCCATTTTTATATATACAGATTTGATGGGTAGGCTGAGGCCCTGCCCCGACCATGGTACAGTTCAATTATCTCTAGAGGCTTGTAGACGAGTCCTGTATATTTTGTATAGCAGTAGATGTTCATGGCGGCTTCGTTGAGGGTTACACCTCCAGAGTTCACAGTTACAGAGTGGTACGCTCGGGACGAGTATGGCACCGGGTGCCGGCCACGCCTCTTCGGGTTTGGGCGTGAGAAAATTGGTATCAGAGCAATTC
Source organism: Nicotiana undulata (assembly GCA_005239495.1). Classification (NCBI taxonomy): domain Eukaryota; kingdom Viridiplantae; phylum Streptophyta; class Magnoliopsida; order Solanales; family Solanaceae; genus Nicotiana; species Nicotiana undulata. Next base: position 110,920 of record ML275429.1, on the reverse strand, counting down.
TGTTCTAGGGAGTCTATAAGTCGTGTCTAGTATATCCTTATTTATAGATGCGTTGTGCACCACATTATATAAATAGGAAGCTACCAGGCATTTTGGGAGTCTGTTACCCTTCTTTCAAATCCACATCATGATATAGAGTTGAGTCATAAGAGTTCAAGCCAAGACTTATGATTTCTAATTATAGAGATGCCAGCAATTTGAAAGGGCACTAGTAGAGAGAGAATTGTTGACAATGTGGCTCAGTTTGAGGCCATATCATATCGTGCATACATGATGTGTGAATTTCCTACTCAAGTCCTAAGACGGGAATATCTAAAATACCCTGCGAATAACAGTCCATGTGAGTATTAAAAGGTAAAAGTATAAGTTTCAACGGGTAACAAAAACAAGGTGAGGAAGGGTACGAGGTACCTAGTTAATGAAGATTATCTGAATTGCCAATTCAGTCAGAGAAATATAGTGATTCTAAGTTACCTTCTACAGAAATAGAGGTATGCAAAATTGGCCACACTCATCTCAGTTATGCCCTATGGGAGCTAACATATATAGTTTATAAGAAGGATGCGAGATCAAGATCCAGCTTGGGTTAGAGTAACCCAAAAGGTGGATTGAGTCAGGGGAGCTAAAATTGAAACGATGTTTTGTTGAAGCTTTTAGAATAAGGTAATAAACTGAGATATTAGTAGGAGAATAAGAAGAGAGTAAATGAAGCATTACGTGTAAGATATGATGAAGAGGTGGTAACAGTAAATCATAATATGACAGGATGACATAGTCAAGTAAAGGAAAATACAAGAGGTGACACGCTTTGAGACTATAAAAGAGTATAAGCCATAAAGTCATATCTTTATTTCGAGAAAATGAGTTGGAGACTCCAAAGTAATAACCAGAAGGCTAAGTTAGACCTCCGTGGAGTACTAAAATCAATATAGGCTAGTAGACAAGAAAATAAATTCGAACATGATTTATGGACAAAAGGGTTCAATAATAGTCGGCATCATAAGTATTTCAGAAATCGTGTTCCAGAAATGATAGAATGGACAACAGAAGAATAACCTTAAAGATCGTTTAGGAAGAGGCTTCCCTAAAGAAAGAAATATGAGCAGAGTCATGCTTAAGGGACTAATTATGCCAGTTACACTATGTGTCACCCTCGTGTATAAGCAATTCAGTTATCCTTGGTAGGGAAGGATTACCGCAAGGCGAGTAAGAGTTAGTGAAGTCATGAAAAATCGCTAGAGAGGAAGAGGTAAACCATATATAGGTAAATCTTCATAGCATTAAATGATAGTACTCCCCTAAAGGGGGGAAGACGGTATGATATCGTTGTAAGTCAGAGTTATGTAGTTCAAGTAACTATGGAATAGTAAAGAAAGAATGCGGTAAAAAGGTAAAAGTAATGATATTGCATTTATTTAAATCCTAAAGATATGTTACGACTCCGGACCATTATTCAAGAACGATGTTAGGGAGTGGCAGTAAAGGTTCCCCACTAGGATGTTATTGATAGTAAGTGCGAATGAACACTTGATCCATAAGGAGGCAGTGTGAGTGGTAAGTTAAGACAAAAGAGATAACCCAAGAGATGTTACAAAAAATATAAATATGAGCATGGACTGATGAGTAGTTAGTTGTTTATTAGGAAGAGCCTAGTTTTGGCTAGATAAGAGGTCTATATGAATCACTAGATTATGCAAGATAAATGTAGTGAAACCCAGCGTAGGAAATTTAGCCTTGCAAATACGACATCGTAATTCTTTTGAAATATTCAGATAGGAGTTGGGGTAGTAAAAAGGTCTCATATAACAATCGGAATTTCAATTTAGAAGCAACCCTACGAGCACAAGGGCGTGGAGGTAAGTAACTATAATGATAGGCGAGTAAGAACATAAGAAATTCTGTGGGGTATACAACGTAATAAGCTCACAGCTTTGCAGAAGTCTGATGGCCATCTCTAAGCGCTGCAACGAAAAACTTGCAGAGGAAATAAGCATGAAGGCTTCAACATAAGTATAGTGACCTAAATAAATAATGGTCTTGTAACAACAGTCTCAGTACACCATCGTATGCACGCTATAATAAAGTGGTACCTATTGTGACTAAGGGACGGGAAGTAAAATCCAAGGTAATATTCGAGATTATATGAGTTGCACAAAATTCCTATATATGAGGGCACTACGTTAAGTAGATTATTCATGCAACAAAAGGCAGCTATGGGTTGTTTTGTGTTGATGTTGGGCTGCATGTTTTACTATTGTTTTGTGGAGTATTGGAGGAGGAAGGATGCGGAGAAACACCACATAAAAGAAGGGTGGTTTTCTGGTCGTTCATCGTAACATTTTCGGATCGTTTGACACTACTACGTAGTTGTTTTGTGTATGAAGAGATTTGGGTGTGTTGGGATGTTTTGTAGTATTTAATGGTGTATATAAGGCTGGAAAATGATGTATATATGCTTTTTTTTGTTGTGTTCTTGTGTTTTTGGTGTTATCTTGAATTTGGAGGAAGTAAGGATTATAGGGGAGATGATGCCCGTTTTAATAAAAAATAAGTGTGTCGTTCGTTGTGGGATAATTGTACATTTCCTAACTTAATGATAGTATTATTATCGTTGTTGTAGATTAAGGTGCAAGCGAGTTCAACTTGGTTATTGGTAGTATTGTGATAAGGTATGTTAAGTTTAAACCTTTCTTTCATTTTGGCATGACCTAGTAAGTACGTTTGTTTGATAACGAGACATAAAGAGAAGTTCATATTCCTGAATTTATGTATATTTTCCTAGTATCATAAGTTACCCATTCTCCCTTATCGGGAATTCATATTCAGTTTAGTTTTTTCTTATGTTAGCCAAGAGAGCAGAGAGTCTATATATATACAGTATTACAGTATTTTCACCATCATCGAGCTATAATCGATGGGCAGGCCCCTATTGGGCAACCTCTGATCAGATGGTGAGTTATATACCAAGACTATTGTGGCCGAGCACCTATATGCGAGCCCAAAATAGCCGATATACAGAGCCTAGTATGGCCGAGCGCCTATGAGAGAGCCTACTACGGCATAAAAGTTACACATACTGAGCATTATAAGGCCGGACAACTATTTTACATACTTTATTGAGCGAGTTGAGTCAGTATCAACAAGTAATCATATCTTCATATTGTCTTTGACTCCCAGTTACTTTCAGTTATTATATTATCAGCTCAGTTTCAGCTTTCAGTTAGTATGTTGCCTTACATACTCGGTACATTATTTCATATTGATGTCCCTTTTGCCGGGGACGCTGCATTTCATGCCTGCAGGTCCTCATTGACACTTGGTCAGACCCTCCCAGCTGACAGAGTCAATCATTAGCTTGTTTGGTAAGCTCCACTTCCGCGGAGTTACCAGGTTTAGACCTTGGAGTCTATTTTTATATATACATATTTTATGGGTAGGCTGAGGCCCTGTCCCAACAATGGTACAATTCTGCTATCTCTAAAGGCTTGTAGACGAGTCATGTATATTTAGTATAGCAGTAGATGTTTATGGCGGCTTCGTCGTCCTACACAATTATATATATCACCTTCTGAGTATGTTTACCCCTCATATGAGAGAGATGTTATTTTCATATAATTTAAAATATGGCCTAATCGGCCTAAGTTGATGGTTACCCCTCAAGAGTTCACACATATAGTGTGGTACGCTCGGGCCGACTATGGCACCAGGTGTCGGCCACGCCTCTTAAGATTTGGGGCGTGATAGGGTAGGTGTCAGCAGCAGGGTACTGAGAGGACTGAGTCAGGGCAGCAAAAGAGGATGAGATTTGCCAGGTCTCATGAGTAGTCTCAGTGTAGTTATTGTCCCTAGTACTTTGAACGACCACCTAAGCCTCTGCCGCCTCAGTTACTGGGTTACAAGTATGACCGTTATACTCAGTCAGGACCATGTGAGAGCTAACAGGCGTCAGGTTTGCAGCGACAACTGGGTTCAGGGAAGACATGGTCATTTCCTCCGCAGTGTGATATCTAGGGTAGAGGACATTTGGGCCAATGACAAGCCGGTTCCGATGCTTGTTATTCATGTGGACGTCCAGGGAATATGATGCAAGTTGCCCAAATAGTGATTCTGGGGGTATGGCACAATCAGCGAATTCAACAACAGGATAATCTATGTCTGTGCATCCTTCAGGGCGCGGGTCTCAGTCTTCGGCTGGTAGAGGTCAAGGCAGAGGAAGAGGTTCCAGTTAAGGTGGTAACAAGAGATGTAGTTATTCTTTAGCGGGTCGACAGGACCTAGAGTCTTCACCAGACGTTGTAACAGGTATATTGACCATTTGTTCTGATGATGCTTATGCCTTGATAGACCCAGGATCTACTTTATTGTGTATTACCCCATTTGTCGCGGGGAAGTTTGGTATAGTGCCTGAAATACTAAGTGATCCTTTTGCGGTATCTACACCAATCGCAAAATTGATTATTGCTATACGGGTTTACTGAGGTTGTACGGTGACAATTTGTGGTCGTCAGACCTCAGCCGACCTAGTTGAGCTAGAGATGTTAGATTTTGATGCTATCATGGGCATGGACTGGTTGGCAGCTTGCTATGCCACAACTGATTATCGAGCAAAGATAGTCAGATTTCATTTTCCGGGTGAGCCGGTCCTTGAGTGGGTAGGTAATACAACGACACCCAGAGGTAGGTTTATTTCCTATCTGAAGGCGAGGAAAACGACGCAAAAGGGTGCATTTTTCATATTGTGCGAGTTAGATATGTAGATACTGAGATACCTACACTTCAATCTATTCTAGTAGTAAAAGAGTAAGCTGATGTATTTCCAAATGAACTTCTAGGTATTCCCCCAAAGCGAGAGATAGATTTTTGCATCGATTTGCTTTCGGGAACTCAACCAATATCCATCCCTCCTTATCAAATGGCACCTGCCGAATTGAAGGAGTTGAAGGAGCATTTAAGTAATTTGCCGGAGAAAGGTTTCATCAGGCCCAGTACTTCACCTTGGGGTGCATCGGTACTGTTTGTGCAGAAGAAAGATGGCTCGCTGAGGATGTGTATCGATTATATGCAGTCGAACAAGGTAACTATTAAGAATAAGTATCCACTTCCAACGACCGATGACCTATTTGATCAGTTGCAGGGGGCTAGATGCGTTTCAAAGATAGATTTGAGGTCGGGATACCACCAGGTCAGAGTTCGGGAGAAATATATTCCTAAGACAGCCTTCATGGCCCGATATGGCCACTTCGAGTTCCTTGTCATGTCCTTCAGGTTGACGAATGCACCTGTCGTGTTTATTGAATTGATTAATAGCCTATTCCGACCATTTTTAGATTTGTTCGTGATAGTATTTATTGATGATATTTTTGTTTATTCACGTTCAGAGGATGAGCACGCGGACCACCTGCGAGCGGTACTCCAAACCCTCCGTAATAGTAAATTATATGCTAAGTTTACCAAATGTGAGTTCTGGTTGAAGTCTGTAGCATTCTTGAGGAACATTGTATCCGATCGAGGTATAAAGGTAGACACTCAGAAGATTGAGGTTGTGAAATCCTGGACTATACCTACCACTCCAATAGAGGCTCGTAGCTTTCTAGGCTTAGCAGGATACTACCGGAGGTTTGTATAGGGGTTTTCTTATCTTGCGGCACCATTAACGAAGTTGACGCATAAAGAAACTAAGTTTCAGTGGACGGAGGCTTAAGAGCAGAGTTTCCAAGAGTTTAGAACAAGTTGACCTTAGCGCCCGTTCTAGCACTTCTAGAGGGTCCAGATGGTTATGCTATGTATTGTGATGCCTCAGGTGTCGGGTTAGGGTGTGTCCTGATGCAACATGGGAAGGTAATTGTGTATTCTTCAAGGCATTTAAGGAAGAACAAGAGGAATTTTCCGACCCATGACATCGAGTTAGTTTCTGTTGTCCACGCCCTTAAGATATGGCGGCATTATTTATATGGTGTTCATGTTGATATATATACATATCATAAGAGCATGCAATCTTCAAGCAAAAAGAGTTAAATTTGCGATAGAGGCAATGGCTTGAGTTATTAAAATATTTCGATGTTAACATTCTCTACCACCCAGGGAAAGCTAATGTAGTAGCAAATGCCTTATGTCGCCGATCCATGGGTAGCTTAGCACATATAAAGGCCGAGAAAAGACAATTAACTAGAGATATTAATCATTTAACTTGTTTAGGTGTTCGATTAGTAGACTCTGGCGATGGTGGAGTTGTATTAAAAAATACTGCAAAATCATCTCTCATAGCTGAAGTAAAAGAGAGGCAGTACGAGGAACCAGGGTTGGTCTACTTGGGAAAGCGAGTTCTGCAGCAAAAGAAGTCATTGTTAGAGCTCAAGGGAGATGGGGTTCTTAGATACATGGGTCGTTTGTGTGTTCCAGATGTAGTAGGGTTACGAGACAAGATTATGTTAGAGGCACATTATTCGTGGTACTTCATTCATCCTTGGTCAACGAAGATGTATCATGACATTAAGGATGTGTACAGGTGGAACGATATGAAAAAGAGCATTGTTGAGTTTGTCGCTCAGTGTCCTAGTTGTCATCAGGTTAAGGTAGAGCACCAGAAGCCCGAAGGGATAATGCAGACTATAGAGACCCCGATGTGGAAATGAGAGGAGTTAAACATGGACTTTATCACGAGTTTACCTCGTTCTCATTGTAGGTTTGGTTCTATATGGGTGATAGTTGGTAGGCTCCCAAAATCAACTCATTTCCTACCAGTCATATCTACATATACATCACAAGATTAAGCAATGTTATATATTAAAGAGATCGTGCGGCTTCACGGAGTACTAGTATAAATTATATCTGACTGCGGGGACTAGTTTACAACACATTTATGGAGGTCATTTCATAAAGGTCTAGGTAGTCAGGAGAATCTCAGCACATCTTTTCATCTACAGACTGATGGACAAGCCGAGTACACAATTCAGACGCTCAAGGATATGTTACGAGCATGTGTGTTAGACTTTAAAAGAAGTTGGGATGAACATCTACCTCTTATCGAGTTTGCATATAAAAACAGTTGCCACTCCAGTATCCAGATGACATTACATGAGGCTTTGTATGGGCATAAGTGCAGATCTCCTATAGGGTAATTTGATGTTGGAGAATCAGTGTTACATGGGCCAGACATGGTTCATCATGTCATAGAAAAAGTAAAGCTTATCCTGGAGCGACTGTTGATAGCTCAGAGTTGTCAGAAGTCATATTTTGACGTGCGGCGACGAGACTTAGTGTTCAGGGTTAATGACTGTGTATTACTAAAGGTGTCACCTATGAAGGGCGTGATGAGTTTTTGCAAGAAAAGAAAGCTTAGACAACGCTATATTGGGCCTTATAGGATCATTCGGAGAGTGGCCCAAGTAGCATATGAGTTAGAATTACCCTCAGAATTGGAGTCTGTCCATTTGGTTTTTCACGTATCAATGCTACGGAAGTGCCTTGGAGATCCTACCTTAATGGTGCCCACGGATGATTTACGGATTATGGAGAACTTGTCATACGAGGAAATTCCGGTTTCCATCCTAGAGCGACAAATCCGCAAGCTACGGAATAAGGAAATTGCATCTGTGAAGGTTTTATGGAGAAGCAAGAATGTGGAAGTGATGACGTGGGAATCGGAAGAAGAAATTAAGTCTAAATACCCCCGCCTATTTCAAACATAAGATATGGCTCGAGGTGGGATAAATTAGCAAAGCTCTATTCAGTCTAGTAGGTCATCAGGTAAGCTCTCATTTTTGACTCCCAGAAATTATAATGGACAGTTGTGTGAAGCCAAGTGTTGCTATTTATAGAAAATGGCCATGTATGGTATGTATAGTATGTTTTCTGGCTGCGTACAGGTTGATTTTGTCTAGTGTACAGAGGAGAATCTGGAAAAAAAAAGTTCCCCAAAGTATTTGAGAGTAAACATTCGAGGACGAATGTTTCTAAGGGGGGAAGGATGTTACGTCTCGCGTTTTTGTACGTTAATGTTACGTCGTAAGTTAATTGACGTAAGTTCGGGAATTGAGTTATTTTAGGATTATAAGCATTATGCTATTTCAAATATGCGATGAGTAAAATTCGTGAAGGAGAGAAGGTAAGAAAATAGAAGAAGATGAGTTTCGTCGAAGTTTGGCAATTTGGGATAAGATACGATACAAGTTATAATACCCCATATATATGGAGTAGTGCCATAAAAGGTACCATACGGCCATGATAGTATGATGTATAAGGTGTATTAAAACTGAGTAATATTATAAGTAAGTTGAGATAATTCTTAATTATGTGGGTAATCTGTTAATTATTGGGTAATGGATATTACCTAATTAATTAGGGATATATATGATAAGGACTAAGTGGCATGATGTGGCAAACCCCCCCACCCCCCGCCCCCATTCAAATTAAGTGACTAACAACCTTGATTGAAAGGTGGCATCTAAAGTGATATACATATGATACTTACGTTTAAGACATTTAGTAAGTTTGGCTTCATTGGACTTAAAATAACCAAGTAGGAAATCTTATAACCTTTTCCTAAGTAAAACATTTCAAAACAGACGCTACACTCAATCCAACAAGTTTTCAACAAAATTTCTTGCAACAAAACAATTCCAATGAGAATTATTAACACCATAGAAACGAAAGTTTTTGCGGTTCTAAAGGAATATGATGCAACCTTTTCCAATATCATACATATTTTTCTTTACTTCTGGTATGTTAAGGCTAAACATTTCCTTCATTTTTACACGATCTCATATTTAAACATGTTTTATAACGAGGCATAAAGAGAAGTTCATACTCCCAAATTTATATACATTATCCTAGTCTCATAAGTTACAGTATTCTCCCTTATCGGGACTTCATATTCAATTGAGTATTGTCTTCTTCCAAACAAGAGAGCAGATAGTCTATATATAAATGATTAATGTATTTTCACTACCATCGATCTATAATCGATGTGCAGGCCCCTATTGGGCAACCTCTGATCATATGGTAAGTTATATGCTGAGCCTATTATGGCCGAGGGCCAATTAGCGAGCCTAGTTGGCCGAGATAAAAAGCCTAGTATGGCCGAGCTCCTATCAGCGAGCCTACTACGGAATAGCAGATATGTATATATATACAGAGCCTTATAAAGCCGGACATCTATTTTACTTACTATATTGGGAGAGTTGAGTCAGTGTCAGCAGTTGAGAATATCTTCAGATTATATCTGACTCCCTGTTACTTTCAGCTATTATATTATCAGTTCAGTTTCAACTTTTAGTTATACTATTGCCTTGCATACTCGGTACATTATTTTGTACTGACGTCCCTTTTTCTGGGGACGCTGCATTTCACGCGTACAGGTTCAGACAGATAGACGGGTAGACCTTCTCAGTAGGTGTTGCCCGAGTTCAGCTTTATCTGTAAGCTCCACATCATTCGGAGTTGTCGGGTCTAGAGTTTTATGTACATTCTGTTTACATATGTATATAGGTTATGGGTAGGTCGGGGCCTTGTTCCGATCTCATTACATTCATCAGTAGAGGCTTGTAGACATTTCTTGTCAGTTAGTGCAGTATGTTGGGATTTTAGGCCTTGTATGTATAATATGTTGGTTTGTCAGTTGTAGTAGTTGTAGTAGCCAGTAGTAGTTTTCGTTCAAATTTATATTTTTCTTCTCAAATTGTCTTGCAATATGTGGCCTCATGGCCAAAGAATGACATTTCATGTTCAGAGTCCCTTAGTCGCAAGTTGATATGCAATGATAGATGAGGCACCGGGTGCCAGTCTCGCCCCCCGGGTTGGGGGCGTGACAGAGCTCAAGATAGGGAAATAATTCCTCGTCATGTCTCATTTTCTAGATGATTAATCCACGGGTTTCGAAGAGGAAATGACCCCGCCTTTGAATTTGGGGGAGATTTCGCAAGGGTTCGTTGGGAGAATGTGTCGAGTCGTGGAGATATTGAAAGAACCAGTTGCTAAGGGGAGTGTCCTTGTCCCTATTATGTTATCGTGCAACCGAATTATGTGGTGTGAGCACATAAGAAATGAATGAGGATTGTTGGAACCAATAAGCCAGAATGTTTGATATGTAAGAAGCGCCACTCAGGTTCTTGTTGGATGACTCTTGAAATATGTTATGGTTGTGGAAAAAGGGGGCATATAAAGACCAAATGTTCTAATTTGGGTACACCCATCCCGGCCTTCCCGATATGCGGGAAAAAACATTTGGCGTTGTGTTGTAAGTATGCTCAACAACGTGTTAGGGGCGGTAGATTTGGGAAATTTCAGAAGCCCATGCAGTGAGTTGGTGCATAGACTATTAATCCCGTCACGGGGTCCTGGAGGAAGGATAGGGGGGAATGCTTATAATGTATGCAAAAAGGGTAAAAGTAAGGTTAGTTGGGGGAGTCAGCTTAGAGTACCTCATACCAGTTGTGTGAAATGTAGGAGATGTCATTCGGGGGTATGTCACTATGGTGCCAATGTACGTTATGGATGTGGAGTTGAGGGGAATCAATTAAGGTATTTCCATGTCAATATAAAATCACCATGTAAGTCACTCCTTAGAACATCATTATGAACACCACATTATTTCCTTGTTGTGCATGAACATCCATATTGAAGAGCCTTCATAAATATGGTCTTAACAAAATATTGAATCACAAAACATTGCATGTACCTACGCTTTCAACGAGACCTATTATTTGTGAAGCCTCCATATCACAATACCTTATATTTACAACTTCTTGAGAAATTTAGTTCTCTAATTATTTCCTTGAATTGGGTTTAACCCTAGGCTAATACTTCGCACTTGCTTACCTATATTCCAAACAATGGACTATACCTTTTGAATTTCTCATACAACCTTTAGATCCGAATGGATAACATCTGCTCAATTGTGCTTATCCACGCATTGCCATAAAGCTTACCTATGTGGCATCAAATCCAATGTAAAGCATCCTAGTGTTGATATCCTTATGGAGCTACTTTCTCTCTCTCTGATATATGTGACTCGTATGGTTGGAAAAGTCACTTTACTACTTTGTGAATATTATCATGAATCCTTTTCACAGTCTAGTAACATGAGAGCATATCTCAGCACCTATCATACGTGTACCTGTCAATTCAAGAGGGTCACTTGTTCACATAAAAGTTTCTGGGAAAATTGAGATTTTCACAAATTCGCCATAGGTAGATATTTTTGTTTGCCCATCTCAATATGAATTTCATGTTCACTATGATCATTCCGCAGTAAGTAGATCACTTTGTTCCTAGAATTGTAGTTGCCCATGAAGTGGCCTGGTATAGTAGCATGAAAGCTATTATGGCGGAAATGTGTCTAGCTTATAGCAAAGGGTTCATTCTCTCTAACCAATACATGATTTCACCCTAATGTTTAGATGTCTAGCTACATGGTTTCTCTCCTGTGCGGTTGAAAGTTAAGCAGCCTTATAACGACTTTCCTCCCGACTTCAGGTGGATGTTATAGATTCTGGAACATTTGATGAGCATATTGATTGGAAAGACAAAGTTGTTGTATCTCTAGCCCTATCAGATATGATCAACTGTTGTGAAGGGTTATGCTGTCATAATGATAATAATCTCACAAGTGTTCAGCTTCTTTTTTTTCATCCTCATGGGCTTGTGGCATATCTATTCCTTGTGTTAGTTAATGTTAAGAGCGTAATGCAACTTCATGTATTTTGAAACCCATATCACATTCAGGGTGCTAGAATATTCTCATTTCGAGTTAAACTGATTTTCCCTATATTCCAAGAGGTGACTGGTGTCACCTACTTGGCAATCTCTCTTTGAGGCCTACTATTGCCGAACAAGGCACATATGGAATGAAACAATTATTGTTGTCCTTTTCATGACTCATAGTCTTCCAAGAATAAGTGACGCTAATGCCTTTATCCTCCCGGCCATGCCTCCCATATATCACATGTCTAAAATGAGTCATTTCTTTTAAATCTCAAAATCATGAACATGATCCATACATTATCAATGCCTACTAGGAAACTCTATGGCTCATTTGTCCAATCAATGATGTCATCACAATGATTAACCCTGTCATCATTATTGGTAGTAACCTTCATGCCTCCTAGGTGCCTCTTAGGATATAACCTATGTGAAATATCATTGTTGGCACATTGATGGATTCTAGAAAAAAGTTTCAGCCCAATCTCGGACCTCGTTGTTCCTATTTATAGTAACCTTTGGGGGTTGAAGGTTCAAAGATGTCAATGGATAAGAATCATCCCGATATATTGGATATGAATGTTTATGGTCATACTCAAGCCAGCATATCTTAGGGTAATTGTTGGAGGTCGCCAAAGGTTTAGTTTGGGTGTTCCACATAGGGATTTAGATTTGAAGAAATTTAACGGGTTATTCTCAAGATTTTATCTATAAATATATTGGGTGAATTGTTAAAGAAGGTAAAGTATGTGTAGTCACATTAGGTCTTATGAAATCTTGCAGAAAATAGCCAAACTATCAGTATGATGTTTCCCTATTATTGTCCTCCGTGCACCTGGTGTTTCATGTGTCTATGTCAAAGAATGTAGTTGGAAATTCTTTGTCTATCATTCCAGTGAAAGCTAGTGAAGGTGATTTTAAGGGATAATTGGATTAAGAGGGGTATCTATTTGCTATATTTCTTAGATTAAATCGAGAGTTGAGACTGCCTCCGTTAAAGTGCTATGGCGAAGTCAGTGAGTCGAGAAGGTCACCTTGAAGTCCGAAAGCGTTGTGGAAAGAAAGTATTTTTTTTGTCTTGATGGTATAGCAATTGGTTTTTATTTGAAAGGTACTTTCCAGGTGTTATGATTTAAAAATGTGAAGTTCATGTCTAGATATCGTTTCGACAATTCAGTGCCTGTAATGCTATTGATACATATATTGTGATGCTTTGTCGAGTTGGGGATATGTTGTTAGGATTTTTTTCTCATATTCCCTGAAAGGTTGATAGGCCCAGCTACATGGGAGACTCTAGCAAAAGTTTTGAAAATTTATGGAGTTAGTAAACTTGGGAACTTTTGTTGTATGGATGAGGATTTAAGTCACATTGGGTGTCTATGGAGGATTCTAACCCTCATTCGAGGATGAATGATCCTAAGAGGGGGAGACTGTAAGTACCCATTAAAATTTCGTATTGATTTAAGATTTTGAATGTGCGCCAATGGTACTTGGGAATAACGTATTCGAGTATTAAAGGAGACATGTGGGGTAGAACCATATTATTTTTACTTGAAAGTACATATGGAGAGTGTTTTGGTGATATATTAAGGAGTTTTGTAAGTGAAAAGAAGTTGTTTGGAATGAGTTGGAAATGTTAAGTGGAATAGGTGTCCAAATTTGCACAACACTTGACTTTTAATGGGTATAAATCTCATAATATAAATATATTTCCAATGTATTTTGCCTCAGGAGTGTGTAGGCCTTTGAGTCTAGTTTCTAGCGCATTATGTGATTCGTTAGTTGGACATTCCTACTAAATATTATGATCAAATTGCCAAAGTTAGATCACCCGGCTATTTTGGCGGACAGCAAAGTGAGGGTAACTTTGCCAGAACGGGCGTAGGTTCTGTCTTCCCTTGTATTCTCTGGGCAACAAAGTGAGGCTCACTTCGCGAGACTGGGCGCGCCCCAGCTTCAGGTCCTTTCTTCCACTCTCTCAACACCCTCAACTCCTCCCATCTTCAAGGTAAGAAATCCCCATTATCTTGGTGTGAACCCTATCATTTCCACACTATAACTAACTCAATCTACACAAGAAATCCTTGGATTTTCAAGACATTTCTTCAAGAACTCAAAAGGAGGGTTTTGCAAGATATTTTCCAAAAGGTAATCCTACACTCTTAGACTTACATGCATGGATTTATTTTGTTAATATGAGTAAACTCATGGGATGTGATTGGAAGCCATAGGTTCCCCATCTAAAGACATAACCATTGTAGAGATTGAAAGGTGATTAGTTGATGGGATTTTGTTGGTTGGATGTAGATGGATGGTCATGGATGTGATGTTGGGAGTTATAATTTGTTTAAGAATGATGGTGGGATAAATTGTTTATATGGTGGTTGGGATGAACTAATTCTATGGTTAAGAGATGTAGAGATTTATGCCTACTAGGTATTTGATAAAGTGTCTAAATGGCCTAAACTATGGAATTTGATACTAATATTGTTTCCATTGGATGTTGTTATTGTAGATTGAAGTTTCTTAGTGTAGTGGATCATAGTAGAACTATTAAGGGGAGAATTTGAGGTATGTTGGCTAAACTTTCCCTCTTAGACTCGAATCCCATAATGTCCCCGTAAGTTCAAGTAGGGTTGGCTAAAGATTCCTAGCTTTTATATTCTGGGTTATCCCCTATAAAAACGATATCTAATTGTTAATTAGGGTCTTAATACTAACAAGCAATTTTGAACAAGCAATTTGGGTTCATATTGTCCTATAGGCATATTGTCTAGGTACTGAGCCATACAAAACTGATTTTATACATTTATGTTTATAAACATGCTATCTAGGTGTTGGGACTGCTTTTAAACTTACTCTTATAGACATGGTTGCTACTAATTTTATACGATATGTGCATGGTATTAGGCGAGTGCAATAAAAGTCCTAAAGCATGGTTTCTAATGCACATAAGAGAATGATAATGATTATTAGGCATAGTTAATAGCAACCTAGTGACAGGATTTCTAATCATACATGAGTATGCAGAACTTTAGAAAGAAGAAATTTGAGAACAAATGATATGATGCACCTATAAGAATTTTTTTCTAATGCACAAAAACAATCATATAAACATGGTTTCTAATGTAGGTAGACAATCATAATAGTCCTAAGAGCATGATTGCTACCCGATTCCCCCACAAAAATGTATAAAAGTCCCTCTCATTTTACTAATATCTCCAATATATGTTTTACAAGAATTATTATTACAGACCATCCGATAAATGAATTACAGAATAAATAATGTTATACTATAGGGAGCCTGGATAGACTCAAAGTAAACCTAGAAAATCAGGTCTTCAACCAAGTCCAAAGTACCAAGACCTCATAGTGTCCAAGAGAGAGTATCCTGGTGCGTTAAAGATCCCAAGGGCCTCAGGGACCCCGGGCAATGCTCCCACCAAGACCCCTTTAAAGAGAAAAAGGTTTGTGCAGTGTGGAAGGGCCAGCCCCAGTGTGTCAGAGTTCGGAGAAGTCTCATGGACTCCTAGGCAGTACACACACTGGAGGGGCAGAATCATAGCTATTCTAAGAGTAGGAGTGGAAGATAGTGCTTGAAAGAGTGGAAACAGTTTTGGGAAAACAGTCCAGAAGTAAAACAGTTCAAGAGTGAGAATAGTTTAGAAGTGAAAATAGTTTAGAAGGGAAAACATGTTAGAAGTGTAAAACAATTTAGAAGAGAAAACATATCAGGATTGTAAAGATAACAATTTAGAAACATTGTGAACAAAGGTTCATCACACCAAAATCACAAAGAACAGAGTCACAAAGCCTCAAAGAAAAGGCTCACATTACCCTGAGCCGAGGGTCGATTTGAAACAACCTCTCTGCCCTTTCGGGTAGGGGTAAGGCATGTGTACGTATTACCCTCCTCAGACCCCACTATGTGGGACTATACTGGGTAGTTGTCGTTGTTGTTGCTGTAGTTAACCTTAGGTGAACATATGGCATGCCGAGAACAAACAACTTCACAAAGAGGGTAGCAGGGGTTGGGAACACAGAATCTTGAATCAAGAGAACATAGAAACAAGGTGATAGGAAAGCATGCTAGTCAGTAGGGGCATAGAGCAGGCAGGGGTAGATAACAATTCACTAGGACATACTAAGTTAGGATCTAAGCAGGAATGACTCAAGTCTAACAGCCATACTTTGTGATAGGGTAAGAATACTAACATAAGGAAAGAGGCAAGAAGACACAGAATTTAAACACAGCAGCAAACATGCTGATTAAAAGCAGAGATACAGAAGTGATCATGTTGGATGAGATCAAGGAAGACACCAATTCAGTTACACACAATAGCCATACTAGTTGGAGTTGCAAGGCATGAAAGACAAGAGCCTTAGACATAAAGTAAACATGCTTGTTTAAGGCAGTAAACAGGAAGGATTGAATACTCAAACAGAAGTAAACACGTTGATTAAAGCAATAAACAAGAAAGAGTGAAACTTAAACATGATGATCAAAGCAATAAATAGAAATGAACATGCTGCAAATAGGGCAGACACAGATTTAAGTACATAAGTAGTTACACTAGTACCGAAGAGGCATGGATTAAATCAGAAGTAAAGAAATAGGTTCAAGATTCATAGTATGACATTAAGAATAGAAACATACCAGTTAGAGGAAGCGAATAGGAGATGAAAGAGTATGCAAGATTCAATAGTCTAGCCTTGGCTTTCAGCCGGCTAGATAAGCAATGAACACGAGTAACATAGTGGTGAGAGAGTAAAGAGTGTGTGTGTGTGTTTTGTGAACTATTATTCGTGTGTTAAGAATATGAATGAGAGTGTGTATATAGCACTTAGTGATGTAAAACAAATAAGATAAATAGGAAATCACAGTTTGTAAAACAATCGAATAAAACCAATTAGGGAATCATTTCCTTTGGAGAAATCCGGAAAAGACCCCTTAAATTGGGGAGAGTCAAATAATGGTACAAAACTAGGGCTCAAATAAGGCAAGAAACCAATATCACACCATACAAGAGTCAGTCAAATCCTCAAACCATACTGATAGATTAATTAAGGCAAATATAACTAATCAAAGTCACTAATAGGGAAATATGTAAAAATCTCGAAAAATACTGACTTTGACAAGAAAGAATTATTCAAACCTAAATAGAGTCAGCCAATATAACTAGTTCACAGAAATAAACACAATAATAGGGAAAAATCGAAGAAATCAGTGTCACAAACAGAAACATATAGGGTTTTAGCATATACATGAAAATTAATCAAACATGTAAAGAGATAGTCAGGTTCAATACTTAAGAGTTAGAAAAACCTTTTTGAGGAAACCTAAGATGAACCCTAATTTCAGAAAAAGTAAATGAAATCGAAATAATTAACAAAAACAAAAGATTTTCGAGGCAAAACACCAAATAACACTCAAATCGTTTCAAATATACAAAGATCTTAACATATTCAAGCATTCATAAAACAGGGGTTTCCAAAAACAGTAGAGATGAAAGAAACCCGATCAAAAGCCATAGATTCGAACAAAAAATGGAAGGAAATTAGTACTCACAAACGAGAAGGACCCTAGACGGCCTGCAAATAAGTTTCGGACAAAAAATCAAGTTGAATTTCCTCGAGATTCTTTTTAGAATACATGTAATCAACAACCTTTGGGTATAGAAGGTTGTTAAGGGCCAGAGAACACACAGAAACTCCATAGACAGGAGTTTTTGCCGGTGACGGCGATTAGGGTTAGGGGGGTAGTCGAGAGAGAATAGAGGATTGAGGAGAAACGATGAGGGTGGAAAGAAAGAATGAAAGGGGTTAGGGTTGGTTTAGGATTAAAAATGGCAAGGGTTAATGTGGACCGTTGATCTAAAAGATCAACAAACACAATTGGAGAAAGGGTTTGGGTCGGGTAAGGATAGGATTAGGCCTGGGGTGAGTTGGGCTGGTATATTAAGGGGTTTGGGCTGACATAGTGGGTTAGGTCCGAAAAATTAAAGGAATTAAAAAGGGCTATTTGTTAAATACCAAAGTAATTGAAAAAATAATTTGTATAAATAATTAACAAATTATAAAAATAATTTTCATGCATAAAAATGTTTTAAAACAATTACTCAATATTTTAAAAATACAAAAAGCTATTTTCTGGTAAATATTATAATAATGCATACACGATTGGACCGGTCGTTTTGCGTTATCGCACCCCGTTCCCCTAAATGAAACTTCCCATAGTGGCTTATTATGATTTATGACTTGCGGGGACGGGTGAGATTCGGAAGTATTTAGAGTGGTATAGGAACACTTAGTTCCTTAAGGTTGGCCTTTTTGGCTGAGTTTGACTTCGGTCAACATTTTAAGTAAAGGACCTCGAAATTGAGTTTCGACGGTTTCGGTAGCATCGTATGATGATTTCGGACTTGGGCGTATGTTCGGAATGGGTTTTGGATTACCCGGGAGCGTTTCAGCGCCCAATATCGAAATAAGAGTTTTCTTAAGTTTGAAATTTTGTTTGGAATGTGTTTTTGTGTTATCGAGGTCCGAACGGAATTTCGAGACCGGGAATAGTTTTGTTATGTCATTTATGACTTGCTCGCAAAATTTGGTGTCATTCCGAGTAATATAGGTCAATTCGGCGCATTGATACCGAATTCAAGAACTTGAAGTTCTTAAGTTTGATCTTTAGGGGTTTTGAGGTGTGATTTTGAGTTTTTGCGTTGTTTTGAGTGTTCCGAAGGCTCGAGCGAGTCCGTATTATTATTTGGGACTTGTTGGTATATTTGGACGGGGACTCGGGTGGGCCCAAGTGCCCCTCGGGCACCAAACGAGGCCAAAAATCAGCTGAAACAGTTGCTGGTGCACCTGATCTAGTGTGACCGCAGGTACGGTTGCCCACTCACAGCCTCGCAGGTGCGACCCCAAGGTGGGTTGCCCGTTCCTCGCTGGTTCAAGCCCTTTCCCGCAGGTGCGGACTCCTGACCGCAGGTGCGAGCCCAGGCCCCTTGTCCCATTTCCGCAGGTGCGAGCAATTGCTCACAGGTGCGAGACTGCAGGTGCGGTCCTTGAGCCGCAGGTACGGAACCACTGTAGGTAGTAAGTTCTTTAAAAACACGGGATTTGCTCATTTACTCCATTTCTTTCCACCATTAAAGACCTTGAGAGCTTGGGAAAAGAGCCCCACGATCTAGCAGTTAAAAGGTAAGTGAATTCTACCCTAATGTTAGTCAAATGCATTAATTTCTAGCTATATTAACCTTTTAATTAGTGAAAAATCAAAGTTAGAGTAGTAACCTAGGGCTTTTGAGAATTTTGGGAATTACCCGTTAATTAGCCATGGAATCATACAAAAATCATATATTAACGATCCTTAGGTTATGGGCGAGTGTTTCTTTCGAGAATTTTCGGAATCCGAGCATGCGGGCCCAGGGGTGAATTTTGGGATTTCTTCAAGAATGATGAAATGACTAAGTAAATAGGATAATTCCATACTCTTGAGTATTAATTGATATCCTTATGTAACATTTGGCTAGTTTCGAGCCCTTGGGAGACGAGTTTGGAGTTTCGGGCGCGTTCTTGACCCGGAGAGTAGGTTCGACACGAGGTGAGTCTCCTTTCTAACCTTTTAAGAGGGAATTGTCCCCATAGGTGATCTAAATTCTATGTGTTATTGTTTGTGGGGGCTACGTACGTACCAAGTCCGTACGTAGCGGCTATTATTTTTATGTCCGGGTAGTAAGGCCCACATCATGCTTTGTGTTTTTCCTTGAAATGAACTATATGCTTGTGAATTTATGTTGTATGCGGCTTTGTTTCCCCGAGATCATGGAATTTGAGAATTTTAGAGGAATTGTTCACTGGAAAGTAATTTATGAGAATATTGTGTGTGCATGTGACCGCTTCGCAATTTACATTCCGCGAGCGGAGTGTTATTTCCCCCACTCTCATGGGAGCGGGTCGTATGCCACAGCGAGATTGAAAGATGAAATTATGGTTCGGGCCGTTCGACCCTCGACAGTGCACATATATGATTATTATGATGGCTCGGGCCGGTTGTCCTTATCCCGTATGCGCATGTTAAATTGTTAAAGATTGCATGATATTGAAGTGACAAGATATTTGGGGGGAAATGAAGTAGTAATTGTGCATTTACTTCCAGTATTTATTTGAATTACAGTTATCTTTAAAGTTTACTGTTTTTATATTCCTCGTATGCCTACTGCTGATATCATATCTTATTAAATTATTTTGTTGGACCTTAGTGAGTGTCAAGTCGACCTCTCGTCACTACTTCTTCGAGATTAGACGGGATACTCACTGGGTACATATTTATTTATGTACTCATGCTACGCTTATGTACTTAATTGTACAGGTTCTGAGGCTGGTGCATCTGGTTATCAGACCGGAGCTCGATTCTGAGTATAGACTAGACATGACTTCACGATGAGCTGCTTCTCCTGACGATCCTCGGCAGCAGCATGGAGTTTCTTTTGTTTATTTCCCTTCTATTTCTTCCAGACAGTGGGACTGTACATTATATCTTTTGTATATTCTGTTAGTATGCCCGTAGGACTTGTGACACTAGTTCCTGGCATACACGTGGAAGATATTATGGTTTACGGGTCTGTATATATATTGGCTCACGCCTCCTTATGACTGCTTTTGGATTAAAAATGGTTAATTATCCTTTTCGATTAATGTTTTGAGCTTCAAAAACATGTTGGAATGTTTAATCAAATAAGGGAAATCCTTAGTAAATTGAGTGTTGGCTTGTCTGACCTTGGTGTTGGGCGCCATCACGACATGAGTTAGGATTTTGGGTCGTGAAAACATGGTACCAGAGCTCTAGGTTCACGTAGGTCTCACAAGTCACGATAAAACCTAGTAGAGTCATGCAGATCGATACAGACACGTCTGTATTTATCTTCGGGAGGCTATAGGGTGTTAGGAAACCTCTCTTTATTCATATTCTATCGTGAAGTCGATGGTTTATAGAACTCAATCTTCTATTCTCTCACAGATGGTGAGGACGCGCGCATCCAATGTTCCAGACCCGGCAGATGCCGCTACCCTCGTCGTCCGATGTTGTGGCAGAGGCCGGGGGAGGGCACCGGCCTGAGGTAGGGGACGAGGGCAACCCAGAGCTATTCCAGTTGCACCACCAGAGGATCCTATCATATAGGAGAAGGACGTGGTGCCCCCAGCAAATCCTGGTCCCGTGGACTTCATTACGGCGCCAGGCTTCCAGGAGGTCATGGGCCGTATGATGCGGTTTATGGACACTATGTCCCAGGATGGTTTATTTCTAGCAGATCCTGCCACTTCTCAGGTGGGAGGGGGAGTCCAGACCCCTACTTCCCAGGCTGCAGGTGTAAAGACCCGTAAAATTTCTTGCTTAAAATAATGCCCGAATAAGTCCCTGAGTGGTTAACTTTGTGGAAATTCTTAAAACGGACCTTAATTTTTGTAAAAATACCCTAGATTTGAAAGGACTTAATTTTTCCAGAAATTGGGGGTTATGCGACGCACTATGCTATCGCATAACATGTATGCGGACCGCATAGTGGTCGCATACACGGGCAGATCACTGCCCAATTGAAGGGGTGTTATGCGGCGCATAATGCGGTCAAATAACGTGTATGCGACACATAATGCGATCGCATAATGTGTATGCGGTTGGTCGCATACTCGGGCAGAATGTTTTCAAAATTTGGCCCACCTGGGGGCCATTCTGCGGTCCAATATGCGGACCGCATATCAGGAATGCGATCGCATTCCTGACCGCATATTCGACACGGTCTTTTAATTTTCTAAAGTTTTATACCCGACCACAGTTTCATTTAACCCCTGCCCCCTTTCATTTTAACAAGTTTTCTGAACAAATAGAGAGAAGGAAAGGAGAGTTCTTGAGAAAGGAAGTGATCCTTCCATCAAAGTGAATTTCAAGGTCTCTCAGGCCTGGCAATTCGAGTAATCCCCTTCTTCCCCATTCTAGCAGGTAAGGGTTCCCAACCCCTTTTCTTTCTTTTCATTAATTTTCTGATTTTTAAACAAAGGGAGGGTTGGCCTGGATTGATTCTTAGAAATATTAGCTAAGACCTTGCATGCATGTTTAATAATGGTGCTAATCTAGTAAGAGGGAGTGGGTTGGGGAAAACTTCACAAAGATAGGGTTGGTAATCTAATGGGTTCACATAGTGCTTGACAAAATGCTTGAGAGAGTCCGAATTGCATGCATGACTTCAAATTCTGAGTTGAATATGTCTAATTGTGAACTAGATTGACGGTACTAGTCGGTTCGGTGGTTGTGGGTTAAAGTTGAAAAGGGAAACTCGACTCCAGGTATGTATGGCTAACTTTAATCTTTCTATAATCACTTGTGGTGTTTGAGAATACGGTACGTGTATTGTTATAATATGTGCAACTGGTTGTCGGAATTTATGTGATGCGTGAAGTGTAATACTTGTCATCTTTAGTTGACCACCGCACTACCACGTTATGAAAAAACAGTGTTAAAAGGATAATAAATCCAAGAGTATGAGTGTGTATGCTAAAGGCTATGAAAAAAAGCTGTATTCTTATTGATGAAATCTTCTGTGATTGAAATGTGAATTGTCATCGTTGGTATGAGATGTAATTGTTAGGTAGGATCGGGTTGCGCGCCGCAACAGGGGAGATAAGGGTGATATGTAAGAAGTGATAAGGGTGTGAATAGTAATTGTCAGGTGGGATCGGGTTGCGCGCCGCAACAGGGGAGATAAGGGTGATATGTAAGAAGTGATAAGGGTGTGAATAGTAATTGTCAGGTGGGATCGGGTTGCGCGCCGCAAAGGGGAGATAAGGGTGATATGTAAGAAGTGATAAGGTAGTGATTGTAACTGTCAGGTGGGATCGGGTTGCGCGCCGCAACAATGGTCAGGTGGGATCGGGTTGCACGCCGCAACAGGAGGAATAAGGGTGAGATATGAAGAGGGACAAGGGTGGAATTGAAATTGTGATTTTTGATAAATTGAAAATTGTGGAACTTCCATTGTAAAGCTTTCTATGTCTTGTGCAGTAATTGTGTAACTCTCTGTATGTCTCTTGCCTGTGCATTATTGAGTTTACTAGAGTAAAGTTTGTTCATTCATACCAGTAAAATTCAAATGTACTGACGTCCCTTTTGCCGGGGGCGCTACATTCTTGTGATGATTGTAGGTGGTTCTATAGAAGGTACTTCAGCACACCGATAGTAGTGCCTCCCCCTCGTCCTATCAGCGGTTTTGGTGAGCCCCTCTCCTCTAGGGGCCCAGTGTGGCTCATGCCATCTTTCCTCCCAGATTCTTACTTTGGTACTTGTGTAAGGTATAGCCGGAGCCTTGTTACCGGCAAGTATTGTATAACTCCATTGTACTCTTAGAGGCTCAGTAGATGCAATGTGGGTAGTGTACATGTGTATTTTGGGTAAGTGATGGTACGGTTCGGAATCGTAATTCACGCTGGAAAATGTTGTATGTATTTTGTAAGTATTTAGTATCATATGTTGGTAATGATAAAAAGTAGAAATGAATCCAAGTTGTAAGTTTATGATTAAGTCTAAATGGCTATTTCACATGAATAATGTATATTTAAAGCACGGGGTGACGCGTGGGATGGGAAAGGCAATTCCAGGTCCGCTCGACCAGGGTCCTCCGGTTGAGTGCCGGTCGTGTCCCTCGGTTTTGGGGCCTGACAAACTTGGTATCAGAGCCTAAGGTTTCAAAAGAGTCCTAGGATGTCTCGGAGCCGTGTGTAGTAGAGCCCTTCTTATCGGTGTGTTTTCGACCACATTGATAATTAGGGGGCTACACGGACATTTAGGAAATTACTCTATTCATTGTTTTTCTATATCGTGCGGTGAAGTGGAGAGTGAAAATGTCCTAGCCTAATTCGTGCTTTGTTCCGATTTTTTTCCAGCAATGGCACCAAAGAAGAGAGCTCGACTCGGCCTTGAGGCCAATGCCACCTCAAGTGGGACTCTGAATCATGTACCTGGTAGTGTGGGTGAGAGTGACTCCCCGGCCTTGAATTTGCCAGACCCTTCTAATCCGGATCAAAGCATTCCTGTTCCTGCGGCGGCGAAGGGTGCTGCAACCCCTCCAGCCGACATTCCTGATCCCTCTACGGTTCTAGCTTCCGGTCCCGGTACGTCCGAGGGGGACCTCAAAGGAGCTATTTATATGTTAACTCAATTGGTGGCCGCTCAGGCCCAAAGATCTCATGCTACCCCTGCGTCCTCCAGCGGACAGGGAGATTCCGCCGGCTCCAAAGTCAACCAGTTTCAGCAGTTGGCCCCTCCAGAGTTCTCAGGTATGGATCCAGTGGCCGATCCACAGAGTTTTCTTGATGAGATGTGCAAGACCCTTCGGGTGATGAAGGCTACAAGGGCAGAGGGGGTTGATTTAGCTTCGTACAGGCTGAGGGGAGCAGCATATTCCTGGTTCGAAATGTGGGAGGGTTCCCGTGGAGAGGGAAGACTTCCGGCTAGATGGAGCGAGTTTGTGGACGCGTTCATGGATCACTTTTTGCCTGCCGAGACTGTGGCAGCCCGTGCTACTGAGTTTGAGGTCCTCAAGCAGGGCATTATGAGTGTTTGGGAGTACCACATGGAGTTCGTGAGGTTGTCCAAGTATGCTCCCCAGTTGGTGTCGACCATGGATGATCGAGTTCAAGGATTTGTTCAGGGTCTCAGTCCTTTGGTTGTGAATGAGGCTGCTACAGCGGCTTTGCATTCGGACATGAATAATGGGAAGATTGTGGGGTTCGTCCAGGCTATGGAGGCAAGAAAGCTGAAGATACGGGCAGACAGAGAGAGTAGCAGCAGAGCCCGGTCGGTGGGTCATTCAGGGAGCGCAGTTTCAGGAGGGAGACCAGTTCAGGGGAGGGGGCCAACAGGGCCATCCCAGTTTTATGCTCAGTCTTCAGCCAGTGCACCGCCATCCGTACACCGTGATCAACTGAATAGTCATTGGAGATCAGGATCCGACAGCAAGAGATCCCATCAATCAGGCAGTTCCGGAGGAAGGTTCCAGCAGCAGGGGAGGGCTTTGTGCCCTCAGTGCGGAGGGCTCCATACTGAGGCCTGTTATCTGAATCGCCCGTTATGCTTCAGGTGTGGGGTGAGGGGTCATCTTCAGCGCGACTGTCGTGCGCCCAGCCAGGGCATGGGTAGGGGGTTTGTCCAATCATCCGGTTCTTCAGCCGCCACATCTTCAGTGCGTCCTCCATCTCTAGCAGGGCGTGGTGTAATTAGGGGTGGGGCTCGTGGTAGAGGCGGACCTAGCCGATTCTATGCTTTGAGTGGTCGCTAGAACGCGGAGGCTTCTCCAGATATTACCACAGGTATTCTGAATGTTCAGGCACTTGATTGCTATGCTCTTATTGATCTGGGATCCTCCTTGTCCTATGTTACCCCGTTTATTGCTTCAAGTTTTGGGATAAAACCCGAGCGGCTTCATGAGCCATTCTTCGTATCAAATTCGGTTGGTGATGCTATCACAGCAGCGCAAGTCTATAAGAATTGTGTTGTCACGGTATGTGGTCGCGTTACCACGGCCGATCTTATTGAGCTGGAGATGATAGATTTTGATATTATTATGGGAATGGACTGGCTTTATTCGTGTTTTGCCAAGCTCGACTGCCGAACGAGAGTCATGAGACTCGAGTTTCCTAATGAGCCGGTTATTGAGTGGAAGGGGAATGGTGTGGTGCCGAAAGGTAGATTCATCTCCTGCCTTAAGGCCTCGAAGATGATTAAGAAAGGGTGTATCTATCATTTGGTCTGAGTCGTAGACACCGCTTCAGAAGTGTCGGCCCCCGAGTCTGTGCCAGTCGTGAATGAGTTTCTTGAAGTATTTTTGAACGAGCTTCCAGGGGTTCCACCAGATAGAGAGGTTGATTTCGGGATTGATGTACTACCAGATACGCAGCCAATATCTATCCCACCATACAGAATGGCGCCAGCAGAATTAAGGGAGTTAAAGGAGCAGTTGAAGGATTTATTAGATAAGGGGTTCATTCGGCCGAGTGTGTCGCCGTGGGGTGCTCCGGTTCTTTTTGTTAGAAAGAAGGATGGGTCGCTCCGTATGTGTATCGATTATCGGCAGCTCAATAAGGTCACTATCAAAAACAAGTATCCATTGCCTCGAATAGATGATTTGTTTGATCAATTGCAAGGTGCGAGGTTCTTCTCCAAAATTGATTTACGGTCTGGGTATCATCAGTTGAAGATCAGGGAGCAGGATATTCCTAAGACCGCCTTCAGGACTCGTTATGGTCATTTTGAATTTCTGGTAATGTCCTTTGGGCTGACCAATGTTCCAGCAGCTTTTATGGATCTTATGAAATGGATTTTTAAACCGTTGCTAGACTCCTTCGTGATTGTTTTTATTGATGACATCCTTGTCTACTCGCGGAGTCGGGAAGATCATGCTAATCACCTTAGAGCAGTCTTGAAGGCTCGACACATTGTTGAGAAGGGTTGTCTGGCGTATTTTTCTTATGTGCAGGACACCACCGCCGAGTCTCCGACGATTTATTCAGTGCCAGTTGTTCGAGAGTTTGCTGATGTATTTCCTTTAGACCTTTGGGTATGCCTCCGGATCGTGATATTGATTTCTACATTGATGTAGCTCCAGGCACTCAGCCTATTTCCATTCCCCCGTACCATATGGCTCCGAAAGAGTTGAAGCAGTTGAAGGAGCAACTTGAGGAGTTGTTAGCTAAGGGGTTTATCAGACCGAGTGTATCGCCGTGGGGTGCTCCAGTCCTGTTTGTGCAGGATAAGGATGGGTCTATGCGGATGTGTATTGATTATCGCGAGTTAAAAAGGGTCACCATTAAGAACAAGTATCCTTTGCCGCGCATCGATGATTTGTTTGACCAGTGTCAGGATGCTC
Source organism: Nicotiana undulata (assembly GCA_005239495.1). Taxonomy (NCBI): domain Eukaryota; kingdom Viridiplantae; phylum Streptophyta; class Magnoliopsida; order Solanales; family Solanaceae; genus Nicotiana; species Nicotiana undulata. The sequence goes on along the minus strand of ML275429.1, from coordinate 84,308 downwards.
TGGTGTTTTCTAAGATTGATTTTAGATCATGATATCATCAGTTGAAAATTCGGGCCTAAGATGTTCCTAAGACTGCTTTTCGTACGAGATATGGCCATTTGAGTTCCTGGTGATATCCTTTGGCTTGACTAATGCCCCAGCAGCATTCATGGACTTGACGAATAGGGTGTTCAGGCCTTATATTGATTCCTTTTTCATTTTCTTCATTGATGACATCTTGATTTACTCACGTAGCCTGGGGGAGCACGAGCAGCATTTGAGAGTTGTGCTCCAGACTTTGAGGGAACAGAAGCTATATGCTAAGTTCTCCATGTGTGAGTTCTGGTTGGATTCCGTGGCATTCTTGGGGCATGTGGTATCCGGAGAGGGTATCAAGTTTGATCCTCAGAAGATTGAGGCAGTTTAGAGTTGGCCGCGTCCTACTTCAGCTACAGAGATTAGGAGCTTTTTGGGCCTAGCAGGGATCCCTAAGCAGTCACACATTGGAGGGGCAAAACTTAAGGACCTACGAGTAAAGTGAGAGTGCTTGACATAGTTTTGAAAAGGTTTTAGTAGGAAATCAGTGTTGAAAGAGACTTAATTAAAAACGTTTTAGTAAACAAGATAAAGTTGTTCAGTAAAACAGTTTTTTGACAAAGGCAATTAACAATCAACAAACAGAGGTTCAGCAACATTCAAAGAACAACCTTTACAATGGGGTAATGGGGATTGGGGACAAATAGGGTACGGATGGTAAACACATAACAGGAAGGGGTCCTTTGCACTTGGGGAAGGTAGTAAGACAAAATCAGAAATTCTCTAAAGGGGTTCATGGGGTTGGGAGACAACATGGTATCAACATAGTTTGAAATCAACACATAATCAACAAGTTTAGGGTACAGACTGCTTTGCAAAGAAGGTTCATACCAGAAACCAGATAGAGCAAGGTCCCATCTAGACATATTTAAAGGGAGGGGGGTAACCTATTCATGCTGACCTTAAGAGGAGTAGTACATAACATAACATGCTAGTTGGATGTAAACATGTTAACTACAGGTTTCACAGCAAAACCATAGATAGAAACAGACTAGAAACAGGATAAACTGAAGTAGTAAAAGAAACATGTTATTTCGGGATTTAAATTGAAATCATAACATACCAGTAAAGAAGATAGGAAACAAAAAAGTGAAGGATAGGAGAGCACAGTAATTAGCATTGGCTTGTAGCCGACTAATTCAGAACAGTAGCAAGTGACAAAGAAAGAAAACAGAAAGCTTTGAGTGTGAGAGATAGTTTTGTACCAATGTGTTCGTGTCTTTTGTGTTAATGAGAGAGCATGTATATATAGTCTGAAACTAGGTAGAAAAAAGGTAAAAATCAAAGTCATGTAGTAATTATGGAACTAGGTATCAATTAGTATAAAATCAGTATAGGTACCCCATTTTTTTAAGGAGTTAGCTTCAAACGGTAATAGATAGGTGACCAATAAGGAAGGAAATCATATAGGGCTGGAATATAACAAATAAGGGAATAATTCAGCATAGTCCAAGTATTGGACAGGTAATTAAGGCTAGGTTCAGAAGATTCTAATACATATGATTCAATTGATAGTATAGTCGAACACAGAGTAAGGCAAGAAATAAACTAAAGATCGGAAATCAGTAAGGAAATCATCACAAGAGATTAGTGAAGGATATTAATCATAGGGAATCAACGATTCAAAAATAGAAGATAGTACTAATTTAGGGGAAATTACCATAAATCTCTTTGAAAAAACAGAATAAACACACAATAGGCAAGAAGAGGCAAAAATCAGAAACCATAAAAGCACAGTAGTAAAAATCCCATAGAATCAAGGATTCAACTAAAAAATAGTAATGATTAGAGGAACTAACTGAACAAGCATAATATGAGCGGAAGAAGTAAAAATCAGAAGCCCTAATGAACATAATAGGGTAAAATCATAGAAAACTCAGAACGTTCATGAATAACAGACATGCGAACAAATTAAATGAACAAGCAAGGTCAGTTCTCATAACCCAGGATTAAAGCCAAATGACTTAGGGTTTTAACATACTAAATAAGATAAAAGGGAAAAACATGAATAAATGTTTAAACATAGTAAAACCCATAGAATAATACGGAAAATCAGAAGGAAAATTCATTTTGAAAAAGGTTTAAGAAACCCTAATTTTGAAGAAGAAGAAGAGGCGTTTTTTGAAAAATCGGAAAGATCTTTAAGGAAAACAGTAAAATAACTCCGAAAGCTCGTAGATCTGTTACAGATCTAAGAATTCAAGACCTAAAATTAGGGTTTCAGTAAGAGATAACCCAGAGATAGAGAGAATCGGGCTTAGAAACCATAGTTTCAGCTGGAAAATAGAAAGATCTTACTCGGACGGGAGGGTTAATCTTTAGGTTAATTATGGCAAGAGTGAATCTTGTCCGTTGATCAGAAATGATCAACGGTCCAGATTAAATGGGAATTGGGTCGGGCGCATTAATGGATTGTGCCTGGGGTATTTGGGCTTGATTTAATCAGGTGGGTTTGGTTTAATTTAGGGTAGCATTAAAAGTGAAAATGGTTATTTGTTAAATACCCAATTCAATTAATTAAAATAATTCATAAAAATAGCTAATAATCATAAAAATGGATTTCATGCATAGCAAGTAATTTAAAATGGTTATTTAGTACTTTAAAAATATAAATTTCTGAGTTTTTTAAAAAAATGACATATAATCATGTGATTTGGCTATAATTGCAAAGTTATTGCAATTATAGCCAAAAAGTGCCAATTTGGTAATTATGAAATAATTAGATTTAAATATGACCATAAATAATAAATTAAATCAAGAAATGCTTTTCAAATCATTTGTCATACAATTTTGTAATTATTTATTAGAAATAAAATGCTGGGTAAATTAATTAAAATATAGGAAAATTATGGAATAATACCAATTGCTATTAAAGCATTATTTTGAAGGTATATATGAAATTTTAAAATATTTTGGGAAAAAATGGGTATCAACACATAGTTTTCAAAGACATAGTACAATATATATTTTTAGAAAACTAGTTAGATCCAAGAAATTGCGACTTCTCTTGCTATAGAATTTTGAGAGTCCTCCTCGAAATTCTTCCCCATTTAAATGAACAAAAACTTATGACTGCCGTATATTCTGCGATCGGCTGAACTTGCTTCGGAAGTTTGAGGGTCCTCCTAAAACTTCTGCCCCAGTTTCTGATTATGGGGATTTTTTTTTAATTGAATTGTGACCAAACTCATTGGGCTGCCTACGTATCCCCTCTTAAATGGGAATCAGGTCGAGCATAGTGCAATTTACATCATATGCGGAAAACAAAAATAATTAAACATAGTATCGCTTGACTACATTTGAATTGATTGATTTTGGCCAGACTTCTTTGTCCATTTCTTCAAGTATGAGGGATCCTCCCGTCAATATTCTATGAACCATGTAAGGACCTTGCCAATTGGGAGAGAATTTCCCTTTGGCTTTATCTTGATACGGAAAGATTTTCTTCAACACTAGTTGCCCCGGTGTGAACTGTTTTGGCTTGAATCTTTTGTTGAAGGCTCTTGACATTCTGTTCTACTAAATTTGTCCATGACATACTACATTCATCCTCTTTCCGCCTATGTGGGCCAGATGCTCATCACGGCTCTTTATCCATTCTGCATCGCTGAGCTTAGCTTCTTATATGATTCTCAATGAAGGAATCTCCACTTCGACAGGAATAACAACTTCAATACCATAAAACAACAAGTAGGGAGTTTCCCTTGTTGATGTGCGGACTGTGGTACGGTATCCCATTAAAGCAAAGGGTAGTTTTTTCGTGCCATTGTTTGTGATTTTTTACCATCTTCCTTAGTATCTTCTTGATATTCTTGTTGGCGGCTTCTACAGCTCCATTCATTTGAGGTCTATATGTTGTGGAATTATTGTTCTTGATTTTGAAAGTCTCACACATGGTCTTCATCAAATCACTATTGAGATTGACGGCATTGTAAGTGATGATAAACTCTGGAACTCCGAACCGACAAACAATCTGATCATGGAAAAAATCTGCCGCGACCTTCTTTGTCACTGATTTGTAAGATGTTGCTTCAACCCATTTGGTGAAGTAGTCGATAGCTACCAAGATGAACGGATTCCCATTTGAGGCGGTGGGCTCGATTTGACCAATGACGTCTATTCCCGAGGCGGTGTATGGAAAAGGTGAGCTTGTTGCATTGAGCTTATTTGGCATAACGTTTATCATATCTTCATGTACTTGACATTGGTAGCAGTTTCGGACATACTAGATGCAATGTGTCTCCATTGTTATCCAGATATAACTGGCCCTGAGTATCATCTTGGCCAAGACAAAGCCATTCATATGTGGGCCGCAGGTCCTGACATGTATCTCCTCAAGCATCTTAGAAGATTCCTTTGCGTCGACGCACCTCTATAGTCCCAAATCAGGAGTCCTTCTATATAGGGTTCCCCCGCCGTGGAAGAAAATGTTGGACAACCTCCAAAGCGTGCGTTTCTGAGTATCATTTGCATGCTCCGGGTATTCTCCTTTTGTCAAATAATCCTTGAAGTCATGGAACCAAGGTTTCCCGTCTATTTCTTCTTCAACATGGGATAATATGTTGGCTGGCTATGGATCCTTACTAGGATAGGATCAATGTAGTTGTTTTTTGGATGTTTTATCATTGATGACAAAGAGGACAATGCATCGGCGAACACATTCTGAATAATAAGAACATGTTGAAACTCTATCTTTGTGAACCTTTTCTTCAATTCCTACACATGGTGCAAATATAGCAATATCTTGGAATTCTTGGTAGCCCATTCTCCTTGTACTTGGTGCACAAGCAAATCTGAATCATCGATTACCAGCAGCTCCTGAATATTCATGTTGATGGACATGTCGAGTCCTAGTATGCAAGCTTCATACTCCGCCATGTTGTTGGTGTAGGGAAATTTGAGTTTTTCAGATACCGGATAGTGTTAGCCAGTTTCTGATACTAAGACAGCTCCAACGCCGTTTCCTTTGAAATTTGCCGCTCCGTCAAAGGAAATTCTCCACCCGTACGGAGTAAACTTCTTACTCAGGTAATAGATAGCCTGTTCTTTTCTCCCTGTTTTGTCATGCTGCCCCAGAACGCAGCCGAAAGCTCCATCTAGCACTGCAAGGTAGAGTAGCAATTGTCTACCTGGCTCTAGAGGGACCAAGACCGGTGGTGTTGATAGGTATTCCTTGATCTTGTCAAAAGCCTTTTGACAATCTTTGGTCTAACTAGTTGCAGCATCCTTCTTCAACATCTTGAAAATCGGCTCACATATAACTGTAGACTGACCCTAATATAGGTGGCCCCAGCGTTCTTTAGGCCGAATGACATGATCTTATAGCAGTACACCCCCCAGGGTGTAATGAAAGCCGTTTTCTTAGCGTCCTTTTCGTCCATCCAAATCAGATGGTAACCGGAGAAACAATCTACAAAGTACTGGAGCTCGTGTTGGGCACAGCTGTCAATTAAGATGTGTATGTTTGGAAGTGGGAAATCATCCTTTGGGCTAGCTTTGTTGAGATCCCGATAATCGACCCAGACTCTAACCTTCCCATACTTCTTCGGAACTTGCACGATGTTGAATAGCCAAGTCAGGTATTCAACAACCCTGAGGACCTTGGCCTTGGTTTGCTTGGTAACCTCCTCTTTGATTTTCAGACTCATGTCAGGCTTGAATTTCGTGAGTTTCTGCTTCACTGGCGGACACATTGGGTTTGTGGGAAACTTGTGTGCCACAATAGATGTACTTAACCCGGTCATATCGTTGTATGACCATGCGAAAATGTCCTCATACTCTTTCAAGAACTGTGTGTACTCTTGCTTTTTTTACGGCGACAAGTGAATGCTTATGCGGGTCTCCTTGACATTTTCAGAATCTCTCAAGTCGATTATTTCAGTTTCGTCCAGGTTGGACTTATGCTTGTTCTCAAAGTCCTCTACTTCTCTGACGATTTCCTCGGGTATGACATCTTCTTTTTCTGAATCACTATCCTTTTGTTGCGTTGTCTCATTACATGTCATAGTTGCCGGTTCATCGAGACATGAAATAATAATGATGTATAGATAAAGATATGAGAGAAAATGGTAAAAATAAACATCAATTCATTTAAAACGTCAAACAAATTCTATTTCTCAATAATTAAAACAACATTTTTGGAACATTGGAAATAATATTTAAAACAGAATGCCAAAAAGGAAAAACATTCTTTTTTTAGAAAAAAAAATTAATAATATTGTTCAGCCTTGCTACCCCGGGACTCGTCGGGCCCTGGATGGTCTGACAGTCCTGTTCTTGAGGAATGTCCCTCTTTCCAAAGTCGGATGGTAGGGCATCCTTCCTCCTCCTCCTCAACAATTACGCAGCAAGCCATATCATCATCTTTCAAGAATAGGTTCCTCAAGGCTCCCAATGCTTCTTCCTCCTCTAATCCCCATATGACGTCGGTCTGATGGAAAGTATGACTTAGGTGCGTTATTGGCTACTCAGAAGGCTCATAAATCTGTTACAGATCTATGAATTCAAGACCTAAAATTAGGGTTTCGGAGAGAGATAACCCAGAGATAGAGAGAATCGGGCTTAGAAATCATAGTTTCATCCGGAAAATAGAAAGATCTTACTCGGACGGCCAAGAGTGACCGGAGAACGGCATAAAAAGGCCATGGGTGTGAGTTGAACCGCCTCTGGTTCTCTTGTGGACCTTAGGGTAGCAATAATTCGGCATGTGAAGGAGCGTTAAAGGCTAGGGGTGGTGGTGGAACCACCATTGTTACCGGCGAGCCAACAGCCGCGAGAAAGTTAAGGTTTAACAGAGAGCTTGAGAGAGATGAGAGGAGATGAAGGTGTAACGGCGTAGAGTGCAGAGAGAAAATGAGAGAATGGGGGGGGGGGGTTAGTCTTTAGGTTAATTATGGAAAGAGTGAATCTTGCCGGTTGATCAGAAATGACCAATGGTCCAGATTAAATGGGGTGTATTAATGGATTGTGCCTGGGGGTATTTGGGCTTGATTTAATCAGGTGAGTTTGGTTTAATTTAGGGTAGAATTAAAAGTGAAAATGGTTATTTGTTAAATACCCAATTCAATTAATTAAAATAATTTATAAAAATAGCTAATAATCATAAAAATGGATTTCATGCATAGCAAATAATTTAAAATGGTTATTTAGTACTTTAAAAATATAACTGACGAAGTTTTGGGTAAAAATGACATAAAATCATGTGATTGGGATATAATTGCAAAGTTATTGCAATTATAGCCAAAAGGTGCCAATTTGATAATTATGAAATAATTAGGTTTAAATAGGACCATAAGTAACAAATTAAATCAAGAAATGCTTTTCAAATCATTTGTCATGCAATTTAGTAATTATTTATTAGAAAGAAAATGCTGGGTAAATTAATTAAAATATAGGAAAATTATGGAATAATACCAATTGCTATTGATGCATGATTTTGAAGGTATATATGCAATTTTAAAATATTTTGGGAAAAAATGGGAATCAACACATAGTTTTCAAAGACATAGTACAATATATATTTTTAGAAAACTAGTTTGATGAACCAGTGACTGTGACACGATCCAAGAAATTGCGACTTCTCTTGCTATAGAATTTTGAGAGTCCTCCTCAAAATTCTTCCCCATTTAAATGAACAAAAACTTCTGACTGTCGTATATGTTGCGATCGGCTGAACTTGCTTCGGAAGTTTGAGGGTCCTCCTAAAAATTCTGCCCCAGTTTCTGATTATGGGGAATTTTTTTTTATTGAGTTGTGACCGAACTCACATGGCTGCCTGCGTATCCCCTCTTAAACGGGAATCAGGTCGAGCATAGTTCAATTTACATCATATGCGGAAAACATAAACAGTTAAACATAGTATCGCTTGACTACATCTAAATTGGTTGGTTTTGGCCAGACTTATCTGTCCATTTCTTCAAGTATGAGGGCTCCTCCCGTCAATATTATATGAACCATGTAAGGAGCTTGCCAATTGGGAGAGAATTTCCCTTTGGCTTTATCTTGGTGCAGAAAGATTTCTTCAACACGAGTGCCCCGGTGTGAACTGTTTTGGCTTGAATCTTTTGTTGAAGGCTCTTGACATTCTGTTCTACTAAAGTTGTCCGTGACATACTGCATTCATCCTCTTTCCGTCTAAGAGGGCCAGATGCTCATCACGACTCTTTATCCATTCTGCATCGCTGAGCTCATCTTCTTATATGATTCTCAAAGAAGGAATCTCCACTTCGGCAGGAATAACAACTTCAATACACTAAAACAACAAGTAGGGAGTTTCCCCGGTTGATGTGCGGACTGTGGTACGGTATCCCATTAAAGCGAATGGTAGTTTTTCGTGCCATGTTTGTGATTTTCTACCATCTTCCTCAGTATCTTCTTGATATTCTTATTGTCGGCTTCTACAACTCCATTCATTTGAGGTTTATATGATGTGGAATTATTGTGCTTGATTTTGAAAGTCTCACATATGGTCTTCATCAAATCACTGTTGAGATTGAGGGCATTGTAAGTGATGATAAACTCTGGAACTCCGAACCGACGAACAACCTGTTCGCGGACAAAATATGCCACGACCTTCTTAGTCACTACTTTGTAAGATGCTGCTTCAACCCATTTGGTGAAGTAATCGATAGCTACCATGATGAACGGAGGCCCATTTGAGGCGGTGGGCTCAATTGGACCAATGACATCTATTCCCCAAGCGGTGAATGGAAAAGGTAAGCTTGTTGCATTGAGCTCATTTGGCGGAACTTTTATCATATCTTCATGTACTTGACATTGGTAGCATTTTCGGACATACTAGATGCAATCTGTCTCCATTGTTATCCATATATAACTGGCCTTGAGTATCTTCTTGTCCAATACAAAGCCATTCATATGTGGGCAGCATGTCCCGGCATGTATCTCCTAAAGCATCTTAGAAGATTCCTTTGCGTCGACGCACCTCAATAGTCCAAAATCAGGAGTCCTTCTATATAGGGTTCCCCTGTCGTGGAATAAATTGTTGGGGAACCTCCAAAGCGTGCTTTTCTGAGTATCATTTGCATGCTCCGGGTATTCTCCTTTTGTCAAATAATCCTTGATGTCATGGAACCAAGGTTTCCCGTCTGTTTCTTCTTCAACATGGGCATAATATGTCGGCTGGCTATGGATCCTTACTAGGATATGATCAATGAAGTTGTTGTTTGGATGTTGTATCATTGATGACAAAGAGGACAATGCGTCGGCGAACACATTCTGAATCCTAGGAATATGTCGAAACTCTATCTTTTTGAACCTTTTCTTCAATTCCTACACATGGTGCTAATATAACAATATCTTTGAATTCTTGGTGGCCCATTCTCCTTGTACCTGGTGCACAAGAAAATCTGAATTATCGATTACCAGCAGCTCCTGAATATTCATGTTGATGGCCACGTTGAGTCATAGTATGCAAGCTTCATACTCCGCCATGTTGTTGGTGCAGGAAAATCTGAGTTTTGCAGATACCGGATAGTGTTGGCCAGTTTCTGATACTAAGACAGCTCCTATGCCATTTCCTTTGAAATTTGCCGCTTCGTCAAAGAACATTCTCCACCCGTCGTATGACTCAGCAATGTCTTCTCAAATGAATAGTACCTCTTCATCGGGAAAATACATTTTTAGGGGCTCATATTCTCCTTCCAGAGGGTATTCAGCAAGATGATCCTCTAGTGCCTTTCCCTTGACTACCTTCTAAGTTATATAGTCAATCTCGATCTCGCTTAGCAATATTTTCCACTTAGCCAGCTTGCCAGTGGGCATAGGTTTCTGAAAGATATACTTCAAAGGATACATTCTTGATATGAGTTATGTTGTATAAGCACAAAAATAATGCCTCAACTTCTGAGCTATCCAGGTTAGAGCGCAACAGGTACGTTCCAACAGGGAGCACTACACTTCATACAGAGTAAACTTCTTACTCAGGTAATAGATAGCCTGTTCTTTTCTCCCTGTTTCGTCATGCTGCCCCAGAACGCAGCCGAAAGCTCCATCTAGAACTGCAAGGTATAGTAGCAATTGTCTACCTGGCTCTGGTGGGACCAAGACCGGTGGTGTTGATAGGTATTCCTTGATCTTTTCGAAAGCCTTTTGACAATCTTCGGTCTAACTAGTTGCAGCATCCTTCTTCAACATCTTGAAAATTGGCTCACATATAACTGTGGACTGGGCTATGAATCGGCTAATGTAGTTTAGTCATCATAGAAAACTCATTACATCCTTTTGACTCTTTGGCGGTGGTAGCTCCTGGACGGCTTTGACTTTTCACGGATCCATCTATCCCTCGGCGGCTGCAATGAATCCCAACAACTTTCCGGTAGGTACCCTGAATGCACATTTTGTGGGATTTAATTTCAGGTTGTACTTCCGCAATCTGTCGAAGAATTTCCTCATGTCTGCTATATGATCTGTGGCTTTCTTGGATTTAATGATGACGTCATCATCATACAACTCGATCTCCTTGTGTATCATGTCATGAAATGTGGTAGTCATGGCCCTCATATAGGTGGCCCCAGCGTCATTTAGGCCGAACGACATCATCTTATAGCAGTACAGCCCCAGGGTGTAATAAAAGCCGTTTCCTCAGCGTCCTCTTCGTCCATCCAAATCTGATGGTAACCGGCGAAACAATCTACAAAGGTCTGAAGCTCGTGTTGGGCACATCCGCCAATTAAGATGTGTATGTTTGGAAGTGGGAAATCAACCTTTGGGCTGGCTCTGTTGAGATCCCGATAATCAACACAGACTCTAACCTTCCCATCCTTCTTCGGAACTGGCACAATGTTGGCTAGCCAAGTCAGGTATTCAACCACCCTGAGGACCTTGGCCTTGATTTGCTTGGTAACGTCCTCTTTGATTTTCAGACTCATATCAGGCTTGAATTTCGTGAGTCTCTGCTTCACTTGCGGACACGTTGGTTTGTGGGCAACTTGTGAGACACAATAGATGTACTTAACCCGGTCATATCTTTGTATGACCATGCAAAAATGTCCTCATACTCTTTCAAGAACTGTGTGTAATCTTTCTTTTTCTGACGGCGACAAGTGAATGCTGATGCGGGTCTCCTTGACATTTTCAGAATCTCTCAACTCGATTATTTCAGTTTCGTCCAGGTTGGACTTAGGCTTGTTCTCAAAGTCCTCTACTTCTCTGACGATTTCCTCGGGTATGACATATTCTTCTTCCAAATCAATATCCTTTTGTTGCGTTGTCTCATTACATGTCACAGTTGTCGATTCATCGAGACAGGAAATAATAATGATGTATAGATAATGATATGAGAGAAAATGGTAATAATAAACATCAATTCATTTAAAACGTCAAACAAATGCTATTTCTCAATAATTAAAACAATTTTTTAAAACAGAATGCCAAAAAGGGATAACATTCTTTTTTTAGAAAAAACAATTAATAATGTTGTTCAGCCTCACTACCCCGGGACTCGTCGGGCCCTGGATGGTCTGACAGTCCAGTTCTTGAGGAATGTCCCTCTTTCCAAAGCTCGGATGGTAGGGCCTTCTTCCTCCTCATCATCATCAATTACGCAACAATCCATATCATCATCTTTGAAGAATAGGTTCCTCAAGGCTGCCTATGCTTCTTCCTCATCTGATCCCCATATGACGTCAGTCTACTGGAAAGTATGACTTAGGTGCGGTATAGGATGCTCAAGTGGATAGTACGGACCACACCATGGTGGTGACCAGTCATTATATTCTTGCCAGGTGTACTGATATCCCAACTAGAAAGTGGTACCATGGCGCTTTGGTTGTATTGGCTTGGTGATGCCCTGAAGATTTTTACCAAGACCTTTGCCAGGCTCATACCCTCTCCAGTTCATTATGGTGCTATTTTTCTATCCCACCACTTATCTTTGTCGATTGCGTTGACCCACTCGATATGATGATAAGTCTCTCCACCTAGCTTTCTTCTACTTTCAACCAGCGTGATAGTCTGACGGGTGTAAATGAGGTTGCTCCCATCTCCATGGATGATTATTTCTTGGTGGTTCCACTCGAACTTCACTGCCTGATGCAAAGTTGATGCTACAGCCCCAGCGGCGTGTATCCATGGTCGTCCTAACAACAGATTGTATGATACAGATATGTCCGGCACATGGAACTCGACATCAAACCACGTAGGCCTCATCTGTAGACAAAGATTGATTTCTCCAATGGTAGCTCTCTGAGACCTGTCAAATGCCTTCACATTCATAGTCCCCTTTCGTATCTCATACAGACCTTTGACCAACCTCTTTAGTGTTGTCAATTGGCAAATATTGAGATTGGATCCCCCATCGATCAGAACCCTGACAATGAAATTGTCTTCGTATTGCCCTATAATATGCAGTGCCCTGTTGTGATTCAAAACCTCGGGTGGAAGCTCATCCTCCTGCCCCACCATATTAGCCAATTCTCCATCGGTGATGTTGTTAGGTACGTATGCTTCATTCAACACCTTTAAGAGAGCATTTTTGTGTGCTTCTAAATTCTGTAGCAGCGACATGATAGATATCTGAGCAGGAGTCTTGTTCAGATGATCGATGACCGAATACTCCCTCGCTTGTACTTTCCTCCAGAGGTCATCCGGACCTGTTTCAATAACGGGCGGTCTGTTAGAGGCCTGCTTGTTGGATTCTGCCAAATGCTCCAGTGTATAGACTCTTCCTATTCTGTTCATTCCTTGCGTAGCGCCGAATTCTTCCCTTTTTGTCTTTCCCTTTCTTCTAGCTTCGGCCACAAAATCCCAGGGTACATCCTTGGTGTTGAAAGGTGGTGTGGTTGATACCGTCACTATAAATGGTGTAGCTACTTCCACCTCGAATGGAACCGGTGCAGTTGCAGGCGGTACTACCTCAACTTCTCATAGGACTGATGCAATTACCTCAACCTCCACTGGCGGTTGTATCTGTACTATAATGGGATTGAGTGTGACCGCGAGTATCTTAGGATCGTCACCCTCTTTGATAAGTTCAATTGATCCCTCGGGATCCCATTCATCATCGTTTTCTATCACATTGATACTTTCACCCTTATGATATGGGAGGGGGTTGTTGCGGACGTTTGGTGTAGCTTCCTTTTCCTGGATGACCTTATTGTCAATCAAGGTCTGGATCTTATCCTTCAGTGTTAGACCCTCGTCAATGGTGTGCCCTTTCATGCCAGAATGATATGCACATGTCTTATTTGGGTGTACCCATTGGAATGAGTTATCCATGTCCACAACAGGAATAAGAGTGACGTAACTAGCAGCCTTCAACCTTTCATACAACTGGTCAATGGGTTCAGCAATGGCGGTATATTGTTTGGGTGGTCTGCGGTCAAAGTTGGTTCGAGGTCTTGGATATTTTGGACTAGTTGAAAGTGAGATGGTTGGGAATTATATTTGTGATAAGCACTCGTTGGTTGAGAATATCTGGGAGGCGACGGTTGATATTGTAAAGACCCGTAAAACTTCATGTCTAAAAATGATGCCTGGTAGGTTCCCATATTGTTATAGCTGTAGAAATTCTTAAAAACGGACTTTTGTGAAGTAAAAAGTACCCTGGGACTTAAAAGATATAATTTCCCAGAATTGCGCGAATCTGCGGTCTACTATGCGATCGCAGATCAGGTATGCGGACCGCATAGTGGTCGCATACCTGGACAGCCTTCTGTCCAGTTTGAGGATAGCTATGCGGCCCAAGATGCGATCGCAATTTGAGAATGCGGGTCGCATGGTTGTCGCATTCTTGCACCTTGATTCTTGCGGAGAGAGTTATGCGATCGCATAACAGGTATGCGGACTGCATAGTGGTCGCATACCTGGGCAGTCTGTTTTCCCTTTTGGCCCAGCTGAGGGCCATCTATGCGACAGGAATGCGGACCGCATAGCAGGAATGCGATCGCATTCCTGACCGCATTTCTTGCTTCGGGGCTTCTAATTTCTGATTTTAAAACTCGACCCCTAGTTTAATAAAACACCCCTCCCCTTCATTTTTAACACTTATTTGACTAAAATAGAGAGAAGTGAGAGTGGGTTCTAGAGAGAGAAGTCCTCATCTTCCCAAAATTAGTCCTTCATCTCTACTCAGGCCCGGATATTATCGAGTAATCTTCATATTCTTCACTATAAGAGGTAGGTCCCCACCCCAATTCCCCTTTAGTTCTTAGGTTTTGGTTAAAAGGATAAAATTCACATGAATTGATTCTTGAAGATAAAGCTAAGACCTTGCATGCATGTTCATGATCTATTCTAATATAGCAAGAGGGTGTAAGGTAGAGCAATTTTCAACTAAAAAGGAGATTAATTAATCAAAGGGACCACATAGTGTTTGATAAAATGCTCAAATGAATTCAAGACTCCTAACTCTAAGTTAAATGTGTCTCATTGTGAACTAGATTGGAGACGATAGAAGGTCCGGTGGGTTGAAAATAGAAATTAAAGGGGAATTTCGACTCGAGGTATGTATGGCTAACTTTAATCTTCGTAGAGTCACCTTGTTGGTGTCCGAGCATTTGGTATGAGTTTCTTTCTTGAGCATATGTGAATTGATTGTTCTAATGTATTGAGGCATAAGATTCCATTCTCTGATCGTTTTAGTTGATCACCATACTACCATGCTACTTGAAATTGTGAAAGGTGATTTCTTTGTGATTACTCTATCATGTGTAAGGTTCGTTAAATGCTTGAATATGTTGGTATGAAAGAATGATAACGAAACCAAATATGTGAATGTATCTAAGTGCTAAGGGCTGTGTAGCAAGTGATGAAAAGGATTTGTGAAATGATTTAATTGAACTAAATGACTATGGCAATATCGTATATGATTCGTTGTTTTGCAAGGATTATTGTGGCTTTGATTTCATACGGATTGTTGGCTGTAATGAATTTATATTCTTGTTGATGAAAATCCTTGTGATTGAATTGTGGGATGTTATTGTTTCTATGAAATGTGATTGTACGGTGGGTTCGGGTTGCGCGCCGTAACAGGAGGAATAAGGGTGATATGTGAGAAGTAATAAGGGTGGAATGTGATTGTACGGTGGGATCGGGTTACGCGCCTCAACAGAATGTAATAAGGGTGGATAGTTGAGAAGGAATAAGGGTGGAATATAATTGTGTTGAAATAAGAATCTGTGAAACTCCCAATTGTGTTTGTTTATGTATCTCAGTGCAGTAATTGTTTGTTTTCTATGACAGTCTTATATCTGGTGTATTGTTTGATTCTACTTAGAATAAAGTTTATTCATACATGCTAGTACTATTCAACGGTACTAACTCCCCTTTTGCCGGGGGCGCTACATCTTTTATATGCATATAGGTGGTTCCATAGCAGGTAGCTTAGTCCGCCGATATTGGTGCCTCCTCTTCGTCCCTTCAGTAGTTCTGGTGAGCCCAACTTCCTCTCGGGGCCGTGTGTAGTCTATACCGTCTTCTTTTGTGTATGTTGTGTCTCTAAAGGTATAGTCAGGGCCTTGTTGCCGGCAGGTTTATGTAAAACTCCTAGTACTCTTAGAGGCTCCGTAGACACTATGTTGGTTGTATACATGTATTTTGGGCAGTAGCTGTGTTCGGTCGAAATTGTGGTCCGTATTGGAAAAGTTGTATGTATTATATACGTTTTTGGATTATCAAATGTTGAAGGTTAAAAGAGGAAATGAACATATGTTGTAAATCGTACTTTAAACTTAAATTGGCTAATTCATATGGACCAATGTATATTATATACACGGGGCAACGCGTTGGGTAGTAAAGGCAAACCAGGTTCGCTTGACCGGAATCATCCAGTTAGGCGCTTGTCTCGTTCCTCGGTTTTGGGGCGTGACAAACTTGGTATCAAAGCCTAAGGTTTTAAAAGTGTTCTACGATATCTCGGAGCCGTGTGTAGTAGAGCCCTTCTTATCGGTGTGTTTTCGACCACATCTATAATTAGGGGGCCGCATGGACATTTAGGAAAGTACCCATTTACTGTTATTCAATATCGTGCGACTTGGTTAAAGGTGAGGTTGTCTATCTCTAACTTGTGCGATGTTCCAATTTTCGATAAATGGCACCCAAGAATAGAGCCCGACTCGAACTAGAGGCCAATGCCACCTAGGTGTGGCCATAAATTCTCAATCTAATGGCGCGAGTGAGGACAATTTCCCTACCATGAATCAGCCTGACCCTTTCGTTCCTGGAAAGACTATTCCAGTTCCTGCTCTAGTGGACGGTGCTACAATCCATCCCACTGATATTCCTTATCCTCCTCCATCCCCAGCTTCGGGTCCCGGTATTTCTGATGGGGGCATCAGGGGAGCTGTTCAGATGTTGACGCAGTTGGTGGCCTCTCAGGCCCATAGATCAGATATTTCCCCTGCACCCTCGAGTGAGCAAGGGGATTCTTCAGGTTCCAGGGTCAACCAGTTTGTGCGGTTAGCCCCTCCAGAGTTCACAGGCACCGGCCCAGAGGATAATCCTCAGGATTTTATAGATGAAATGTACACGACTCTCTAGGTTATGAGGGATATTGAGACAGAGGGAGTTTAATAAGCTTCTTATCGTCTAAAGTGAGCGACATATTCATGGTTCGAGATGTGGTAGAGTTCCCGTTGAGAGGGGAGCCCTCCGATGAGGTGGGATAAGTTTGTAGATGCTTTTATGGATCATTTCTTGCCCGCCGAGACTAGGGCAGCCCGTGCTGCAGAGTTTGAGGTCCTTAAGCAGGGCAACATGAGTGTGTGGGAGTAGTATATGGAGTTCGTGCGCTTGTCCAAGTATGCTATCCACATGATGCCGACTATGGAGGCCAGAGTTCATCGGTTTGTTCAGGGCCTTGGTCCCTGGCTTATCAATGAGGCTGCTACAGCTGCTTTGCGCTAAGATATGAACTATGGGAAGATTGTGGGATTCCCCCAGGCTACGGAGGCTCGGAAATTAAAGATAAAAATGGAGAGAGAGAAAGTAGTAGTAGGGCGCGGTCAGCGCGAAACCTTGGGAGTTCAGTTGGAGGCGTGAGATCAGCCCTTGGAAGAGGATCATCAGGGCCATCTCAGTCCTATGCTCAGTCCTCAGCCAGTGCGCCGCCATGAGGGCACAATTATCAGCAGAGAGGTCGCTTTGGACCAGGTGCAGATATCAGGAGGTTCCATCAGTCGGGTCGTTCAGGTAGGAGATTCCAGCAGCAGCGGAGGCCCCATGCCCTAAGTAAGGGAGGTTTCATTCTGAGCCTTGTTACTTGGAGATCCCAGTATGCTATAGATGCGGAGTGAGGGGCCATGTTCAGCGAGACTGTCGTCCACCCAATCAGAGCATATATAGGGGTACTGCTCAGCTATTTAGTTTGTCAACCGCTACGTCTTCAGCACGCCCTCCAGCACCTTCACGGCGCGGTGCAGATAGGGGTAGAGCACGGGGTCAAAGGGGACCCAGTCGGTTATATGCTTTGAGTTGTCACCAGAGTGCTAAGGCTTCTCCAGATGTGGTCATAGGTATTATGACTGTTCAAACACATGATGTTTATGCCTTTATTGATCCCGGATCTTCATTGTCATATGTTACTCCATTTATTGCTTCATGTTTTTGGATAGAACCCGAACAGCTTTATGAGCCATTCTCAGTGTGGATTCCGATTGGTGATTTTATTACGGCCGCGCGAGTCTATAGGAATTGTGTTGTAATAGTGTGTGGTCGGGATACCACGGCCGATCTTATTGAGTTAGAAATGATAAATTTTGATGTAATTATGGGGATGGATTGGCTCTACTCGTGCTTTACTAAACTCGATTGCCGAACCAGAATTTTGAGGCTCGAGTTTCCTAATGAACCAGTTATTGAATGGGTAGGGAATGATGTTGTGCCGAAGGGTAGGTTTATTTCTTGTTTTAAGGCCTCCAATGTGATCAGGAAGGGGTGCATCTATCATTTGGCCCGGGTTGCGGACACCACTTCAGAGGTGCCTACTCCCGAGTCCGTGCCGGTTGTGAATGAATTTCTTGAAGTATTTCCAGATAAGCTTCATGGGATTCCACCAGATAGAGAGATCGATTTCGGAATTGATGTATTGCCAGATACGCAGCCAATATCTATTCCACCCTACATGATTGCGCCAGCAGAATTGAGGGAGTTAAAAGGACAATTGAAAGAACTGTTTAGAAAAAGGTTTCATTCGGCCAAGTGTGTCGCCTTGGGACGCACCGGTTCTTTTTATCAGATAGAAGGATGGATCGCTTCGGATGTGTATTGATTATCGGCAGCTCAATAAGGTCACCATCAAGAATAAATACCCATTGCCTCGGATAGATGATTTATTCGACCAATTGCAAGGTGTTAGGTTTTTCTCCAAGATTGATTTACGGTCCGGGTATCACCAGTTGATGATCAGGGGGCAGGATATCCCTAAGACCGCCCTCAGGACTCGTTATGGGCACTTTGAATTTTTGGTAATGTCCTTTGGGCTAACCAACACCCCAGCAGGTTTTATGGATCTTATGAATCGAGTTTTCATACCGTTTCTTGACTCTTTTGTGATAGTCTTCATTGATGATATCCTTGTTTATTCGCAAAGTCGGGAAGATCATGCTAATCACCTCAGGGCAGTTCTGCAGACTCTTCATCAACATTAGTTGTATGCAAAGTTTTCAAAATGTGAGCTTTGGCTGTAATCAGTCACCTTTTTGGGCCATGTTGTTTCTAGGGAAGGAATTCAGGTTGATCCCCAAAAGATCGCAGCAGTGAATGATTGTCCTAGACCAATGACCCCGACAGAGATTCACAGTTTCTTGGGCCTAGCTGGGTATTATCGGAGGTTCGTGGAGGGATTCTCTACTCTCGACTTCCCATTGACCAAGCTGACGCAGAAAGCGGTTACGTTTCAGTGGTCTGATGTTTGTGGTTGATTGTGATGCTTTGAGAGTTTGTTTGGGGTGTGTATTGATGCAATGTGGTAAGGTAATAGCGTATGCTTCCAGACAGCTCAAGAATCACGAGAAGAATTATCTGATGCATGATTTGGAGCTCGCAGTGGTTGTGTTTGCATTGAAAATCGGGCGCATTATCTTTATAGGGTCCATGTGGACGTGTTCACATACCACAAGAGTCTTCAGTATTTATTCAAATAGAAGGAGTTGAACTTAAGGCAGCCCAGGTGGTTAGAATCGCTCTAGGATTATGATATGAACATTTTGTACCATCCAGGAAAGGCGAATGTGGTAGCCGACGCTCTTAGTCGGAA
Source organism: Nicotiana undulata (assembly GCA_005239495.1). NCBI lineage: Eukaryota > Viridiplantae > Streptophyta > Magnoliopsida > Solanales > Solanaceae > Nicotiana > Nicotiana undulata. Next base: position 65,023 of record ML275429.1, on the reverse strand, counting down.
ATCCATGGGTAGCTTGGTCCATTTGGAAGTAGGTTAGAGGCCTTTTGATCGGGAGGTTTATCAGTTGGCCAGTCTAGGGGTCTGTCTTTCGGCCTCAGATGAGAGGAATGTCGTGGTGCATAATAGAGCGGAGTCTTCGCTTGTAGCGGAAGTCAAGGGAAAGCAATTCAGGGATCCGGCTTTGGCACAGTTAAGGGAAGCAATTTTGAATCACAAGACTTCAGCATTTTCACTCGGCAATGATGACTGTGTTTTGCGGTGCCAGTGGAGGCTATGTATTCCGGATGTGGATAATCTACGGGAGAGAGTTATGGTAGAGGCTCACAATTCTAGGTATATTGTACACCCATGTTCTACGAAAATGTATCGCGATCTCAAGGAGATTTTCTGGTGGAACGGTATGAAGAGGTGCGTTGCGGACCTTGTGGCTATGTGTACGAATTGTCAGCAAGTGAAGGCCGAGCATCAGAAGCCCGGTGATTTGACGCAGCTTATGGGAATACTGATGTGGAAATTGGAAAGGATCAATATGGACTCTGTGGTAGGGTTACCCCACACTCAGCGCAAGTTCGACTCAATTTGGGTAATAGAGGATCTACTCACGAAGTCGGCGCATTTCTTGCCAGTCAAGTGCACTGATACTGCATAACAGTACGCTCAGTTGTATCTCAAAGAAATAGTCAGATTCCATGGCACTCCAGTATCTATAATCTTGGATCGAGGGGCCCAGTTCACAACTAACTTTTGGAGGAAATTTCAGCAAGGTTTGGGTACTCAAGTAAATCTCAGCACGGCTTTCCACCCTCAGACAGACGGTCAGGCAGAGCAGACTATTCAGACGCTTGAAGATATGTTGCGGGCTAGTGTTTTAGATTTCAAGGGTAGCTGGGATGATCACTTGCCCCTTATATAGTTTTCTTACAATAACAATTTCCATGCTAGTATTCAGATGCCCCATTTGAGGCATTGTATGGAAGGAGGTGTAGGTCTCTGATTGGATGGTTTGAGGTTGGTGAGGAGGAATTGTTAGGACCGGATCTTGTGCACCAAACTATGGAAAAAGTTAGCATCATTTAGGAGAGGATGAAAACTGCTCAGAGTCATCAGAAATCCTATGCGGACGTTCGTCCTAGAGATTTGGAGATCCAAGTAGATGATTGGGTATTCTTGAAGGTGTCTCCCATGAAGGGAGTGATGCGGTTTGGGAAGAAAGGGAAATTGAGCCCGAGGTATGTATGTCCATATCGAATCGCTCAAAGGATAGGGCAGGTAGCGTATAGGCTGGAATTGCCCCCTGAAATGTCATTAGTGCATCCAGTGTTTCATGTGTCCATGCTAAAGAAGGTAATTGGAGATCCATTTGCCATCGTGCCAGTTGAGACAATTGAAATTAATGAAGAATTGTCATATGAAGAGGTTCCGGTTATTATACTTGATAGGCAAGTCCGTAGATTGAGAAAAAAAAAAGATTGCTTCTGTTAAAGTGTTATGGAGAATTCAACAAGTCGAGGAAGACACGTGGGAAGCAGAAAATTAAATGAAAGAGAAATATCCCCATTTGTTTGAATAAGTCTAGTAGTGGTCGTGAGAACTGCCATCTCTAAGCAATTACACCTTTGTGTCAAATTTTTTGCAAGAACACTCCACTCTCCTAATTTCCTTACTAATGTGACTTCTTAATTTTGTGCCACTTTTGTGTATATTGTGGAATAGTTAAATTATGTGCAACTCATGTGATAGTTGAATGATATGCAAGTTTGTGGAATTAACTGAATTATGTATAGCATGTTGAAGTAGTTGAATTATATACAATTTGATGAGGAACTCGAATTATGTGCAAGTTGTTGGAGTAAATGAAAATGTGTGAAATTGGTTAACAATGTGTTTCGGGGGATCTCTGACAGGTAGATAGGCCTAATTACAAAGGAAACTCTCGCAAAAATTTTAGACAAATATCGGAGTTAGTTAAAACTGGGGTTTAGCATATTGTGTTTTCAAAATGATTCCCCGATCCTCATTCGAGGACGAATGATTTTAAGTGGGGGAGGATGTAAAGACCCATAAAATTTCATGTCTATAAATGATGCCCGGGTAGGTTTCCATATTGTTATAGCTGTAAAAATTCTTAGAAACGGGCTTTTTTGAAGTAAAAAGTACCCCGGGACTTAAATGATATAATTTCCATAAATTGCGCGGATCTGCGATCCACTATGCGATCGCAGATCAGGTATGCGGACCGCATAATGGTCGCATACCTAGACAGCATGATGTCCAGTTTGAGGACAACTATGCGGCCCAAGATGCGATCGCATATTGAAAATGCGAGCCGCATAATTGTCGCATTCTTGCACCTTGATTCTTGCAGAGGGAGTTATGCGACGCACAATGCGATCGCATAACAGGTATGCAGACCGCATAGTGGTCGCATACCTGGCAGTCTATTTTCCCTTTTGGCCCAGCTGAGGTCCATCTATGCGACAGGAATGCGGACCGCATAGCAGGAATGCGATCGCATTCCTGACCGCATTTCCTGCTTCGGGGCTTCTAATTTTTGATTTTGAAACCCGACCCCTAGTTTAATAAAACACCCCTCCCCTTCATTTTTAACATCTATTTGACTAAAATAGAGAGAAGTGAGAGTGGGTTCTAGAGAGCGAAGTCCTCATCTTCCCCAAATTGGTCCTTCATCTCTACTCAGGCCCGGAAATTATCGAGTAATCTTCATCTTCTTCACTATAAGAGGTAGGTCCCCACCCCATTCCCCTTTTAATTCTCAGTTTATGGTTAAAAGGATAAAAACACATGAATTGGTTCTTGAAGATAAAGCTAAGACCTTGCATACATGTTCATGATCTATTCTAATATAGCAAGAGGGTGTAAGGTAGAGCAATTTTTCACTAAAAAGGGGATTAATTAATCAAAGGGACCACATAGTGTTTGATAAAATGCTCAAATGAATTCAAGACTCCTAACTCTAAGTTAAATGTGTCGCATTGTGAACTATATTGGAGAAGATAGAAGGTCCGGTGGGTTGAAAATAGAAATTAAAGGTGAATTTCAACTCGAGGTATGTATGGCTAACTTTAATCTTCGTAGAGTCACCTTGTTGGTGTCCGAGCATTCGGTATGAGTTTCTTGCTTGAGCATATGTGAATTGATTGTTCTAATGTATTGAGGCGTAAGATTTCATTCTCTGATCATTTTAGTTGATCACCATACTACCATGCTACTTGAAATTGTGAAAGGTGATTTCTTTGTGATTACTCTATCATGTATAAGGTTCGTTAAATGCTTGAATATGTTGGTATGAAAGAATGATAACGAACCCAAATATGTGAATGTACTCTAAGTTCTAAGGGTTGTGTAGCAAGTGATGACAAGGAGTTGTGGAATGATTTAATTGAACTAAATGACTATGGCAATATCGTATATGACTCGTTGTTTGGCAAGAATTATTGTGGATTTGATTTCATACAAATTGTTGGTTGTAATGAATTCATATTCTTGTTGATGGAAATCCTTGTGATTGAATTGTGGGCTGTTATTGTTGCTATGAAATATGATTGTACGATGGGATCGGGTTGCGCGCCGCAACAGGAGGAATAAGGGTGATATGTGAGAAGTAATAAGAGTTGAATGTGATTGTACGGTGGGATCGGGTTGCGCGCCGCAACAGGAAAAATAAGGGTGAAATGTGAGAAGTAATAAGAGTGGAATGTGATTGTATGGTGGGATCGGGTTGTGTGCCGCAATATAATGTAATAAGGCTGGATTGTGATTGTCCCGTGGGATCGGGTTGCGCGCCGCAACATGAAGAAATAAGGATGGATTGTTGAGAAGGAATAAGGGTGGAATAAGATTGTGTTGAAATAATAATCTGTGAAACTCCCAATTGTGTTTGTTTCTGTATCTATGTGTAAAGACCCGTAAAATTTCTTGTTTAAAATAATGCCGAATAAGTCCCCGAGTTGTTATAACTGTAGAAATTCTTAAAACGGGCCTTGATTGTGTAAAGTACCCCGGAATTTGAAAACATAAGATTTTCCATAAGTTGGGTGTTATGTGACGCAATATGCGATCGCATAACTGGTATGCGGACCGCATAATGGTCGCATACCTGGGCAGGCCACTGCCCAATTGGAGGACAACTATACGGTCCATTATGCGATCGCATTTTGTTTCTGCGGACCGCACAGTTGTCGCATTCTTGCCCTTTGATTTCTGTGAGGGAGGTTATGGGACGCACTATGTGATGGCATAACGTGTATGCGAACCGCATAGTGGTCGCATACCTGCACAGTGTGTTTTAATGTTGGCCCACCTGGAGGGCCATTCCGCGGTCCTCTCTGCGGACCGCATGTCAAGAATGCGATCGCCTTCCTGACCGCATTCCGGTGTCGGGCTCCTAATTTTTTCTAATTTTAAATCCCGACCCCCAGTTCATTAATACACCCCACCCCTTCATTTTTACAAGTTTTCTGAACAAAATAGAGAGAAGGAAAGGGGAGTTCTTGAGAGAGAAAGTGGTTCTTCCATCAAGTTGATTTTCAAAGTCCCTCAGGCCTGATAATTCGAGTAATCTTTTTCTTCCTCATTCTAGCAGGTAAGGGTTTCCAACTCTTTTTCCACTAATTTTCTTATTTTAAACAAAGGGAGGATTTTCATGGATTGTTTCTTGAAAATATTAACTAAGACCTTGCATGCATGTTAATAATGGTGTTAATTTAGTAAGAGGGAGTGGTTTGGGGTAAATTTCACAAAGACGGGTTTGGTAATCTAATGGGGTCACATATTGTTTTGCAGAATGTTTAAGAGAGTCTGAATTGCATGCATGACTTCCAATTCTAAGTTGAATACGTTTATTTGTGAACTAGATTGACGGTACTAGTCGGTTCGGTGATTTGTGAGTAAAAGTTAAAAAGGGGATTTCGACTCCGGGTATGTGTGGCTAACTTTAATCTTTGTAAAATCGCTCTCTGGTGTCCGAGCATACGGTACGTGTATTGGTGTGAATATGTGCAAATGGTTGTTCAAATTGTGTTGAAGCGTGAAGTGTATTCCTTGTCTGTCTTTAGTTGATCACCACACTACCGTGCTATGTGAAATGATGCTAGTAGGTTAATGAATCCAAGAGTATGAATGTATATGCTAAAGGCTGTGTAACAAGTAACGAAAAGGAGTTGTGGTCTGATGTAATTGAAGTAAACGGCTGTGGCAATATCGTATATGATTCACTATTTGGTAAGGTTTATTGTGGCACGATTTTTTTATTACGTATTGTGGGTTGTAAAGAAGCTATATTCCTATTGCTGAATTTTTCTGTGATTGAATTGTGAACTATCATTATTGATATGAGATATTATTGTCTAGTTGGATCGGGTTGCGCGCCGCAACAGGAGAGGTAAGGGTGATATGTGATAAGTGATAAGGGTGAGATGTGATTGTCCGGTGGGATCAGGTTGCACGCCGCAACAGAAACATAAGAAATGATTGTGATTGTCAGGTGAGATCTGGTTGCGCGCCGCAACAGAAGAAATAAGGGTGGAATGTTGAGAAGGGATAAGGGTGGAATTGTGATTGTGATTGTGATGAAGTGAGAATTGTGGAACTTCCATTGTGTTTCTTTCTATATCTTTGTGCAGTGATTGTGTGACTCTCTGTCTGTCTCTTGCCTGTGCATTGTTGAGTTTACTTAGAGTAAAGTTTGTTCATACATACCAGTACAATTCAAATGTACTGACGTCCCTTTTTTCTGGGGCGCTACATTCTTGTGATGATTGTAGGTGGTTCTATAGCAGGTACTCCAGCCCACCAACAATAGTGCCTCCTCTACGTCCCGTCAGCTATTTTGGTGAGCCCCTTTCCTCTCGCGGCCCTGTGTGGTTCATGCCACCTCTTCTTTCGAATTTTCATTTTGGTATTTGTGTAAGGTATAGTCGGAGCCTTGTTACCGGCAAGTATTATATAACTCTTTTGTACTCTTAGAGGCTCCGTAGACAGGAAATGTGGGTTATGTACATATGTATTTTNAATCGTGCGATAGAGCTCAAGTTAGGGAGTTAGTTTTCTCTCCAAGCCTTACTCTCAAAATGAGTAATCATGATACCATAATCCACGTGTTTGAAGCCATGAGGAGGGAATGATCCCACCATTGAGTCTGAAGGGACTGCCCAAGGGCTTGTTAGGAGAATGTATTGAGCTGTGGAGGGATTTGTAGAACCTATCGCTAAGAGGGGAGTGCCCTTGTCCCTATTGATGTCCCTGCACCACCAAATCCTATAGTATATCGGTATAGTACCAACGTGCTCTTGTTGTGTATGTACGTCCATATTGAAGAACCTTCATAGGCATGGTCTTAATGAATGTTGAGTCACAAACCATTGCATGCACCTACTCTCTAAATGAGATCCAATATTTCTTGAATTCACTCTACCATAAATTTTCTTATATGCAATCTTTTATGATATCGAGCTCTATGATCATGTCCTTGAATTGAGTTGTAGCTATAGAATTACCATTTCTAACACGCCTTTATAAACTCTAACAAGGGACTATACCCGAAGAATTTCTCCTTGAATGAAGGGATGAACCATTATCATATGTTCGCACAAAATAAAAAGATATCTTTTCTTGTCCCTTTACTTCGGGTTTTTGCTTCAATCTGAATGTTGATATAGGTGAAGATCTTTCTTTGTTTCATCATCATCTCTAGTATGGTAGTGCCCTCGCGCTATCTTTGTTGAGGCTTTCATTTTGTCCTAGTGGTCGGAATCGGCTAAATTTTTAATTGCTTGGCGAGAGTCTCCCTCTTCTCCGACAGGTTATTTTCTGAATTTGGTATGCTCAATTGCTTTTAAAAATTATTAAATCTCCATCGAAACTAGGGTCTGTCGAGCCTCCATGTAGCTGGATCGTGCTACTTATTCTTGTTGCTCATCTTATTCTTGAAGGTTGTTCTTCTTTTGGTTATAAGGAAGACGAGCACTTTCGCTCCTCCTTTGGATTGCATAATACTTGTTTAAGTGTCGTTATATGTTAATTGCTCCATGTTGCTATGAATCCGGCTGATTTTGATGTTTGTAGTGGCTCCCCTAGATGTGAAGCTATTAAGTTTACTCCTAAAACCTCAAGTTCCATTTTTGTTAGTTCATCCGACATACCCGACTTTCCTCTAGTTGTTGACCCATTTCTCAGTTCCAATTTCGAGGGTTGAAGAAAGAGCATAATTTTGTCCCTGGTATCTAGAAATACATTTTCTTTTATGAATGGTGATCCACCCTAATTCTGTACCAATTCCGCTGAATCCAGAAAATGGGATAGATGTAACAATACCTTTATTCTCTAGCTAACTAGTTTTCGGTCCTCTGATATTTCTGGGGTTTTCAATATTCTGACATAACTAAACAAGGATATTGAATTATAGGTGGCAGGGGCAAGTCAATCCATCCTCTTACTTTAACTACGAGCCTGCTTCATTCACTATCGGTTATGCTATCGCTTCTCAATCCTATTCCCTTAGAAGCACTATCTTTAAAGGTTGAACTCTAGACCAGAAAGAGTAGCTCTAATTTTAAAATACTTCTAGATGGTCAATGGATTAATAAATGCCACAAATGTCGCGGGTTCCCACTTCACTTCAAGTTCATCAAGGGTTTTGTAGAAGGGTGTTGTGAAGCTTCATTGTGAAGTAGAGTCGCTAGCCATAAGTGGATTTTTAAATTTTGGAGCTATACATCATGTTACTATATGTGGAGTTCTTCTTTCAAAAATGTAAAGGTCCTCGTAATCCCTTTTATTATCACCAGTCCTAGTGGTTACAATGTAAAGGTCACTTCTATAAGCCCTCTCACTTTCTTTTCATTTGTCTTGCATCATGTGTTGTTTACCCGTAATATTCAATGCGATATTATCTCAATTTCTCAACTAGTTATCCAACTATATGATCTGATTTAATTAACCTCACTTTTATGTACTCTACAAGCGCCCTGGGAGTGGGCAAATTTCCCCTTACTACAATGTCTTCAACCTTGTTTAAGCTTGTTGATTCCAAATGGTGTTCTTAGTTGTGCTGCCTTACTATCTATTTTCATCTGGTAATTCTCCTTGTGAATCTAAATTCATGCCTTATGGCATCGAGGGTTGGGGTATGTTCCTTTTGTTATGATAAAAAGGTATTGCTCGCACTCCTTGTGATATTTTCTCCTAAACGATCATCTGCCTGCTCTGCTTTTCCATGTGACTAGGTAACTTGGGTTACTTTTCTCCGATAAGTGCATCAAGACTACTCGCCCTTTCATAATTATTCATATGGTCACTTCGAGGCCTTATTCTACACTAGCTCGTAATGATTTTGAGTACTTTCTCGCCATTGTCGATGATTTTCTAGGGCTACAAGGGCATGTCTCATGGGTTCCAAAAGTAATGAATTTCCTTAAACTTCAAGCTTAAATTGCCATGAGTTCAAATCAAAGTGTGTCACCTTTTCAAAAGTCTTAAATGGGTCGGATTTAATGAGATTATGTGACTTTATGCTCACTGGGCTTCTAGTAGTATTGACAACGTCATGGTCATGCATGGGGAATTATTTCTACCTCTGGCATTCCACCACATTGAGGAGGGGTAGATTGTTCGAATTAGGATAACCTCATAAGTAGATGACTTATTTTCCATCCTCATGCACTTGTGGCATAGAGTCCTTGTGTCGCTTATTGTTAGGAGTGAAATCAAATTCCACGTATTTCATTTGCGGCCTCAATCACACCCATGTTACAAGAGTCTTACCATTTGATCTCAACTATTTACCTTACACTCAAAGACACAGCTGGTGGTCCTACTTGATCAGTTCTTTAAAGTCTCAAGTTCACATACATGGTATCCACCTTATCTAAGAATACTAGTTACCACTATGCTTCACTTATCTGATAATTGATGTAGTCACCTGGACTAAACCATGTCAGCATCATTAATATGGATCCTCGTGTCTCCTAGCATATAACCTCATGAAATACTCAGCTCAACACATTAATGGATTCCTGGATAATTCCAGCCCAATCTTGATCTCCGTTGGTCCTCACTGTATTTGGCCTATTTTGGTATTAAAAGTTCAAATGTGTCAAAGTCACCCTGTGATCTCATATATTCAGTAGATAATTTTATGGTCAATTTACTATGGCACATCTTAGAGAAATCATGAAGGTCACCACGAGTTTAGTTTGGGTGTTCGCATAGAGATTTAGAATTCAGGAGGGTAAACCGGATATTCTCAAAATTTTCCCCTATAGATGTTATGTGAATTGAAAATGAAGGGTACATAAGAGCATTTTCCCCATTAGGTTGAACTAGGAGTATGATGTTCCCCGTAACTGTTCCTCGTTTACTTTGTGTTTTCATATGTTTATGTCTAAGAAGGTAGTGATAAAAGAAGGGTGTGAATTGATTTGATTGAACTATATGATCATGGTAATATCCTATATGATGCATTATTGGCAAGAATCATCATGGCTTGACTTCATATGGATTGTTGATTGAAATGAAATTATATTCTTGTTGATGAACACCTTCGTGATTACATTAATGGTTGGTAGGGATTATTATGAACACATGATTTTTTGGTTACTATGAAATGATATCCTTGATGGTATGATGCCATGTGATGGAATTGTGGGTTGTAGTTGTTACCATGAATTGTAATGTCCGGTGGAATGTAAATTGTACAGTGGAAATTATTAAAGGTAAAGTTAATGGATAGTTAACTCATGCGAGGTGTCTATCTGTCATCCTTGTTATGTATGTTTGGGAGTTGATATTATTTCCGTGAAAGTGTTGTGGCGAAGTCAACAAGTAGAGGAAGCCACGTGGGAAGCAGAAAAAGAAATGAGAGAAAAATATCTCCATCTATTCGAACAAGTGTAGTAATGATCATACGAATTAATGTCCCAAGGCAATTTGATGTTGTATTCAGATTCGTGCAAAGACACCCAATTTTCCCTAATTTTCTTATTGTTGTAACTTTCCAATGCGTGCTAAAAACTGTATGTGAGGTTATTAAATGGGTGGTGTGCAACCCTTGAAGAAAATGAAAGTTTTGGGAAACTTGTGTGATAGGAAAAAATGATTAATAGTAGTGTAGATTGGTAATGATTAATTGCAATATACATATGGTGTATTGAGGTGATTGAATCGTATTGGACTCACTAAAGTGACAAAATTATGTGCAAGTATGTGCCACTAATTGAATCATATGATAATTTGTGATGTAAAGAGAATGAACTATGTGTAGTTGTCAAAGTAATTGGATGTGTGCAAGTGTTGAGGTGATGAATGGTATACCAGTTGAAGGGATAACAGAAACTGTGTAATGATGCTTGGAAATGTGTTTCAGGGGCTCTCTGACAGGTAGATGGGTCTAAATACAAAGGAGAATCTGGCGAAATTTTCTGAAAATATTGGAGTTAGTGTAAACCTGGAAGTTTGCATATCATGTTTTCAAAACCAAACGATTTCAAAAATATTTTAAGGGGGGGGGGATGTAAAGACCCGTAAAATTTCTTGTTTAAAATAATACCGAATAAGTCCCCGAGTTGTTATAACTGTAGAAATTCTTAAAACGGGCCTTGATTGTGTAAAGTACCCTGGAATTTGAAAGAATAAAATTTTCCAGAAGTTGGGCGTTATGCGACGCACTATGCGATCGCATATCGGGTATGCGGACCGCATAATGGTCGCAGGCCTGGGCAGGCCACTGCCCAATTGGAGGAAAACTATGCGGTCCATTATGCGATCGCATTTCGGTTCTGCGGACCGCATAGTTGTCGCATTCATTCCCTTTGATTTCTGTGAGGGAGGTTATGCGATGCACTATGCGATCGCATAACGTGTATGCGGACCGCATAGTGGTCGCATACCTGCACAGTGTGTTTTAATTTTGGCCCACCTGGAGGGCCATTCTGCGGTCGTCTCTGCGGACCGTATGTCAGGAATACGACCGCATTCCTGACTGCATTCCGGTGTCGGGCTCCTAATTTTTTCTAATTTTAAAACCCGACCCCCAATTCATTAAAACACCCATCCCTTCATTTTTACAAGTTTTCTGAACAAAATAGAGAGAAGGAAAGATGAGTTCTTGAGAGAGAAAGGGTTCTTCCATCAAGTTGATTTTCAAAGTCTCTCAGGCCTGATAATTCGAGTAATCTTATTCTTCCTCATTCTAGCAGGTAAGGGTTCCCAACTCTTTTTCCACTAATTTTATGATTTTAAACAAAGGGAGGATTTTCATGGATTGTTTCTTGAAAATATTAACTAAGACATTGTATGCATCTTTAATAATGGTGTTAATTTAGAAGAGGTAGTGGTTTGGGGTAAATTTCACAAAGACGTGGTTGGTAATCTAATGGGGTCACATAGTGTTTGGAAGAATGTTTAAGAGAGTCTGAATTGCATGCATGACTTCCAATTCTAAGTTGAATACGTTTATTTGTGAACTAGATTGACGGTACTAGTCGGTTCGGTGATTTGTGAGTAAAAGTTAAAAAGGGGATTTCGACTCCAGGTATGTATGGCTAACTTTAGTCTTTGTAAAATCTCTTTGTGGTGTCCGAGCATACGGTATGTGTATTGGTGTGAATATGTGCAAATGGTTGTTCAAATTGTGTTGAAGCGTGAAGTGTATTCCTTGTCTATCTTAAGTTGATCACCACACTACCATGCTATGTGAAATGATGCTAGTAGATTAATGAATCCAAGAGTATGAATGTATATGATAAAGGTTGTGTAACAAGTAACGAAAAGGAGTTGTGGTGTGATGTAATTGAACTAAACGGCAGTGGCAATATCGTATATGATTCACTATTTGGTAAGGTTTATTATGGCACGATATTTTTTATACGTCTTGTGGGTTGTAAAGAAGCTATATTCATATTGCTGAAATTTTATGTGATTGAATTGTGAACTATCATTGTTGATATGAGATATGATTGTCTGGTGGGATCGGGTTGCGCGCTGCAACATGAGGGATAAGGGTTATATGTGAGAGGTGATAAGGGTGAGATGTGATTGTCCGGTGGGATCAGGTTGCACGCCGCAATAGAAACATAAGAAATGATTGTGATTGTCAGGTGGGATCGGGTTGCGCGACGCAACAGAAGAAATAAGGGTGGAATGTTGAGAAGGTATAAGGGTGGAATTGTGATTGTGATTGTGATGAAGTTAGAATTGTGGAACTTCCATTGTGTTTCTTTCTATATCTTTGTGCAGTGATTGTGTGACTCTCTGTCTGTCTCTTGTCGGTGCATTGTTGAGTTTTACTTAGAGTAAAGTTTGTTCATACATACCAGTACAATTCAAATGTAGTGACGTCCCTTTCGCCGGGGGTGCTATATTCTTGTGATGATTTTAGGTGGTTCTATAGAAGGTACTCCAGCCCACCAACATTAGTGCCTCCTTTATGTCCCATCAGCAGTTTTGGTGAGCCCCTTTCCTCTCGGGGCCCTGTGTGGTTCATGCCACCTCTTCTTCCGGATTTTCATTTTGGTATTTGTGTAAGGTACCGGCAAGTATTATATAACTCCTTTGTACTCTTAGAGGCTCCGTAGATAGGAAATGTGGGTTATGTGCATATGTATTTTTGGCAGTATAACTTGTAGACCACGTAAAGTAAACATGTATGTTATGTATATTTTGTAAGTATTGTACCACATGTGGGTAATGACAGAAATGTAGAATTTAATTCCAAGTTGTAAGAATGTGCTTAAATTATAATTGAATAATGTACATTGGAATCACGGGGTAATACGTGGGATGGAAAAGGGAATCCAGGTCCGCTTGGCTGGGGCTACCCGGTCGAGCGCCGGTCGTGTCCCTCGGTTTTAAGGCGTGACACTATGTGCAGTAATTGTTTGGCTTCTCTGACAGTCTTATATCTGGTGTACTGTTTGATTCTACTTAGAATAAAGTTTGTTCATACATGCTAGTACTATTAAACGGTACTAACGTCCCTTTTTCCGGGGGCGCTACATCTTTTATATGGATGTAGGTGGCTCCATAGCAGGTAGCTCAGTCCGCCGATAGTGGTGCCTCATCTTCATCCCTTCAGCAGTTCTGGTGAGCCCCACTTCCTCTCGGGGCCGTGTATAGTCTATACCGTCTTCTTTTGTGTATGTTGTGTCATTAAAGGTATAGCCAGGGCCTTGTTGCCGGCAGGTTTATGTAAAACTCCGAGTACTCTTAGAGGCTCCGTAGACACTGTATTGGTTGTATACATGTATTTTGGGCAGTAGCTGTGTTCGATCGAAATCGTTGTCCGTATTGGAAAAGTTGTATGTATTACATACGTTTTTGGATTATCAAATGTTAAAGTTTAAAAGAGGAAATGAACTTATGTTGTAAATCGTACTTTTAACTTAAATTGGCTAATTCATATGGAACAATGTATATTGTAGACACGGGGCAACGCGTTGGGTAGTAAAGGCAAACCAGGTCCGCTTGACCGGAATCATCCGGTTAGGCACCAGTCTCGTCCCTCGGTTTTGGGGCGTGACAGATATGTGGGTGGAGGTTCTTGGTATTTAAGTGGGGAGGTTTGATATACAAGTGGAATTTGGGTCCTTGGGCGACCATTACTTTTCCCGCATCATTCATCTACGATATACCCCCAGACTGCAACGCTTTATTTGTGGCCTGCCATGCCTCAAAGTTTGTCACCATATCGTTTTTAATTTCCCTTCCTCAATCCTTTCTCTGAGTTTGATTATGTCGGAGAACTTATGGTTTTCAATAACCATCAGTCTTTCATAGTATTGTGGATCATGTGCTCTGACAAAGAACTTGTCCATCCTTATGTTGCGTTGTCTCATTACATTTTATAGTTGCAGGTTCATCGGGATAGGTAATAATAATGCTATAAAGAAAATGTAGAGAATAATAATAATTACTGTGATGACCCTAAGGGGTCATCTTATGTGAATCTAAATTTGACTGTGTTTCGAGGCCCCGAAAGCCTCCGTTAATCTCACCTCGATGTGCGTGCACAACCCGGGCGCGTAGCCGGGAAGCCTTTTATGTGAAAACTTGATTAAGAGTTGACTTCATGTTAATTAATTGAATAAAGTTGACTTCGGTCAACATTTTTGGTAAATGGATACGGACCAGTAATCTGACGGTCCCGGAAGGTCCGTATGAAAATTTGGGACTTGGGCGAAGGCCCGGAATCAAATTCCGAGGACCTATGTCCGAAAAATGAATTTTTAAAGAAATGTTTTTTATGAAAACATTAAAGGCTTATGAAAATGAACCTTAAGGTGAAACCTGTACTGCCGGACCCGTATTATGATTTCGGAGCTCCGAAAAGGTTCAATATGTGTTATTTAAGTTATCTGTAAAATTTGGTAAGAAACGGACCTTATTTGATGGGTTTCGGATCAAAATGAGAAAATTGGAGTTAATGAAGTTTTGAGAAATCTCATAGAATTTGAAATTTGGCTTGAAATGTGATTTTATGTTCCTGAGGTCCGAATGAAATTTCGATACCGGGAATAGTTCCGTTATGTCATTTATAACTTGTCTGCAAAATTTGAAGTCATTCCGAGTAGTATAGGCCGGTTCAGCGCATTGAAGTGAATTCTAGAATTCCTTAAGTTCTTAAGTAGATTAAATTTGGTTTTGGGGTTGAATTTTGAGTTTCGTTGTTGTTCTTCTTGTTTCGGAAGTTCGAGCGAGTCCGTATCATGAATACATACTTGTCGGTGCTTTTGGACGGGGTCCCGAGGGGCTCGGGTGTATTTTAGACCCCCGGTAGCTAAGTTAGAAAAACCAAAAATTTCTACTATCTGGTTTCCTTCTCTGCGATCGCAGAAGGTGGGTTGCAATCGCGGAGAAGGATTTTGCTGGGCTGTTGATTGTTCTCTGTGATCGCAGCTTCCCCTTTGCGATCGCAGAGGTCTGGGTTCCACACCTTTGTGATCGCAGCCTCTCCTTGCGATCGCATTGAGTCGCATCTGGGCCGGGTGAGTTTGTTCTTCGCGATCGCGGAGGTCTGGCCAGTTGGCCTTCGCGATCACATGCCCCTTGTCGCGATCGTAGTAAAGGAATCCCTGGGCAGTTTTATAAAATACGGGACTTAGAATTTTTCCTCCATTTTCATCTTCCTCCTCAAGTTTTTAGAGAGCTCTTCAAGGGACCTTCCACCACTGTTATTGAGGTAAGTAAATTCCATAGTTTTACTAGTTTCAAACATTAATTCCTAGTCAAATTCACTATTAAATTACCTAAAATCATATAATTAGGTAGGAATTTTAGGGTTCTTGAAGATTTTGTGATTTTCCATTTTAAGCCATGAATTCAAGTAGAAACCACACCTTAATGATCCTTAGGCTATGGGTGAGTGATCCCTTCGAGAATTTTCAGAATTTGATCATGAGGGACCAGGGTTGGAATTTGGGAATTCTTCAAGAATAGCGATTTTATTGAATAACTAGAATAACTTCCCGCTTTGTGCATGCATTGATATTATTGTATACCTTTTGGCTAGTTGCGAGTCCTCGGGTGTAGAGTTCGGAGTTCCGGGCGCAATTGTGGTCCGAGGGGTAGATTCGACACGAGGTGAGTCTCATTTCTAACCTTTTAAGGGGGAATTGTCCCCATAGGTGATTTATATGCTATGTGTAAATTTTTTGGGGGCTACGTACGCGCCAAGTGACGAGAGTCCGTACGTAGCGGCTATTATAGTTATGTCCGGGTAGTTAGGCCCACATCATGCCTTGTATGCTTTCTCGTAATGCCTTATGTTCTTTTCTTGTAATGCCTGATATGTTTTCCTTGTAATGCTTTATATTATTCATTGTGACGCCATATGCACTATGAAATTATGTTTTGCATAGTGTTATTCCTCTGAGGCTTTACGGAAAAATTGTTGAATGGCAAGGAATTTGTTATGGAAAGTAAGTATTGTAAGATATTGGGATCGGGTCGTACGCCACGACAGGTTTGAGAGTGATTATGTCAATATGGGATCGGGTCGTACGCCACGGCAGAGTTGAAAAGAAATTATGAAATATATGGGATCGGGTCGTACGCCACGGCAGTGTTGAAAGTAATTGAATATATATGGGATCGGGCTGTATGCCACGGCAGTGTTGAGAAGTAACTGTGATAAATATATGGGATCGGGTCGTACGCCACGATAGTGTTGAGAAATACTTGAGATACATATGGGATCGGTTCGTACGCCACGGGGAGTTTAGAAGGTACCTTATGGGAGCGGGCCATACGCCACGGCGGATCTAAGGATTTGTGATTATTGTTTCGTTCGGTGGTCTTACCCTTGAAAGTGCTTTATTGTTTAGTTCAGCAATTGTTTGGATTTCTGCTTTTGATATATATACTTGTTGCTTATTTCCCTGACATGCCGACTGTCTTTCATTATATTATATTGTATGTTATTACTGCTGGACCTTAGTGAGTATCGAGTCGACCTCTCGTCACTACTTCTTCGAGTTTAGGCGGGATACTCACTGGGTACATATTTATTTAATATGTACTCATGCTGCACTTTCTTTTCTTTTCTTTTCTATACTTGATTGTACAGGTCCGGAGGCTGGTACTTTTGATTATCAGGTCGGTGCTAAATATTGATAGCGTGGTCATACTTCACGGTGAGCTACTTTTCCGGCGACTTCCTAGCAGCACCCTGGAGTTTTTTTTGTTATATTCTCTGTCCATTTCATTCAGACTGAGACTCTGTATGTATTGTAGTCATTGTATATTCAATAGTTTCCCATGACACTCGTGACACTACTTCCTGGCACACACGTGTAGTGTATGTATATTTTGGGTTTTGGGTTGTATAGCTATGTATATGTTTTATTTCGGCCTTGTAATTACTATTATTGGTCATACAACTCAAGCTAGTATCATGTTAGTGTATTGGTAAAAAATATAGCCTCATACGCGTACAAATTTTGGATGACTTAGCCAGCCAGGTGGACCAATCAAAATATCACACGTGGACACGGGATAAAGAGGTACGGTCAATACAAGGAATTAGACGCAGAAAGATCATCAAAGAAGAAAAGGCACGGTCACAACGAATTCGGACGTAATAATGGGCCGATTTGAAGATCAGCAATCAATGTCATGTACGTTATGCAACTCCTAAAATAACAGTTACTATTCATCATTGTAACGCCTCATAAATGTAATAACTAAGCATTAAATAGGCTTCATGACAGAAATACAAACGTTGTACTAGAAGAACATCCCTATAAAAGGGATGAAAATGTAACAAACAAGATCATCTGATTTTGGGGGACTAAAAAGCTATATTTATTCTTTTGCTCTCAATTATTGCTATTTACTCTTTATTTTCGATTATCAGTAACCCGAGTTTTTTTCTAAATTAAGCTTTAGTAAAAAAGAATTCACTTTTTGGTTAAACAAGTTGGTTCCGTTATCGGGAACTCTGATAATCATCGTTTTCATTACCAGTCGATATCCTTAAAATCATGTCAAATTTCAACAACAAAAACGTCAGCAACAATGACGATAACAACCAGCAAAGGAGTGAAACCCCAGCTTCAACTCCTCCTCGAGGAACTCCACGAACTTCGAGAGAACCATCTCCTGAAAGAGCTAGCAATCTTAACAATAATGAACAGACGGTGGAATCAGATCAAATAAGGCAAATGATTGCAGACTACGTGGGACAAGCTTTGCGAGAATTTGCAAGAGGATTACCACAAGTACCTCTAACGCCACCGGCACCGCCACTAAATAATGCAATTCTAGTAGAAGATTTACAAGCAGACTTAACAAATTCAACCAGGAATGAAACTCTCAATACATCTCCTGAAACACGACCAGGTACGACTAGTAATTCAGAATTACAAAATTTATTGTTAACTATGCAGAAGCAGATAAAAGAACAAACCGAACGCATCGAGCAAATCCCTGGTGTTCCACCTATTATCAAAGGAATTGATGCTGGTAGATACTCTCAACAACCTTGGAAGCCAAGTGCAGCCCCACTACTTATACCTAAGAAGTTTAGAATGCCGGATGTCCCCAAATACGATGGAGCGACTGACCCACGTGATCACGTGACTGCTTTCACTACTGGAGTAAAAGGCAACAATTTGACAAAAGAGGAAATAGAATCAGTCCTTGTCAAAAAATTTGGAGAAACACTCACGAAAGGAGCCTTAACCTGGTATGCTCTTCTCCCTGAAAACTCTATAAATTCTTTTGCTGAGCTTGCAGATTCATTTATAAAAGCACATTCTGGTGCACAAAAAGTTGAAAAACGAATGGAAGATATATTCAAAATAAAATAAGGAGACAAAGAATTGCTTGGTGAGTTTGTAGGCAGGTTTCAAAGGGAAAGAATGCAATTACCAAGGGTGCCTGACAACTGGTCAGCTATGGCATTCACAAGCAACTTGAACGAGAAAAGTTCAGAAGCCACGAGACGACTTAAAGAAAGTCTAAGAGAATTCCCAGCCACAACATGGAATGACGTATACAACAGGTACAATACTAAATTAAGAATTGAAGAGGATATAATCACACGATCAAAAGTTGAAGAATATCACAAAACAAGGCAGCTAGAATCAGAGAATAAGTCAGGTAAAAACAAGTATGATCCCTACTTAGGACCCTCGAGACGTGACCTACGTCCTAGGTTCGAAAATACAAAACCTTCAGGAAGAGATATGAACTCATCCTCATTAAGATCCAGGAGAGATCGAGATTAACAATTCAGGAATATTACCCGAATTGGACACTGTAACTTTAATATAAGCAGCACTGAGCTTGTCTCAATACTAAAAAGTATGGGAGAGAATGTTAAATGGCATAAATAAATGCGTTCCAACCCTAACAGGAGGAACCTCGATCAATGGTGTGAATTCCATAATGATCACGGCCATAGAACGGCAGACTGTAGATATTTACAAGGTGAAATAGAACATTTATTAAAAAGGGTTATTTAACGGACTTGTTTAGTGATAAAGGTAAGCAGGCATATATGAAGAACAGGCAGGAACCACCAAAGCCACCTTCCCCAAAACGGACTATTAATGTAATACATGGAGGAGAAGAAGTAAACGGGATAATCTGCCAGTTAACTTCAAAAGTCACGAACACCCACGGAAAGCGGGTTCGAAAAGAAATGAGCGAAGAGAAAATATATTTTGACGACGCAAACTTTGGGTGATTAACACGTCCACACAATGACGCATTGGTAATATCCTTGCTAAATCATGACACTAACGTTAAAAGGGTGTTGATTGATCCAGGTAGTTCAGTCAATATTATTTTGATGAAAGTTATAGAAGAAATGCTAGTAGAAAACGCATTGATTCCAAAGGTTCGAGCCATATCTGGGTTTGACAATTCAACAGTGATAACTAAAGGTGAGATTGAACTCAACACTTACGCTGAAGGAGTCATCAAAAATGCAAAATTCCAAGTCATTGATACAGAGATGGCTTACAACGTCATCCTGGGAAGACCATGGATTCATGATATGAAAGCAGTTCCATCTACTTTACATCAAGTAATAAAATTCCCTTCCAAATGGCGAATAAGGCAAATCAGGGGCGACCAACAAACCTCAAGAAATATTAACTCGATATCTCTTATCAGTAAGAGAGATGCGGAAAAAACAACGGATTGTCAAACAGAGGCTTATCAACCAACAGAATGATCCAGAACATACGGACATAGACTCCAGGCCAGATTTCATTCATGAATCAGAAGAAGAAGAATGTATCAAAACAACTGCTGAAGAACTCGAGGTTGTTCCCATCTCAGAACAAAAGCCCGAAAGAAAACTTTACATTGGCGTGAAATTGTTAGAAAGACTAACTCCAGAACAAAAAGGTATGTTTATTAATTATTTAAAAACTAATGAAGATTGTTTTGCGTGGTCCCATTCGGATATGATAGGTATCCCACCAGAAGTGATGACTCACAAGTTAAATGAAGATCCATCGTTCGTACCTATTAAACAAAAGAAACGAAAGCAAGGATCTTTCAAGAATCAAGTGATCGATGAAGAAATTCAAAAGCTTTTAAATATAGGATCGATACGAGAGGTAAAGTATCCTAACTGGCTAGCTAACACAGTAGTGGTACCCAAAAAGAATGGCAAATGGCGGGTATGTGTTGATTATACTGATTTAAATAAAGCATGTCCTAGAGATTCATTTTCCTTGCCACATATATATCAAATGATCGATGCAACCACGGGTCATGAATTATTAAGCTTTTTAGATGCATATTCTGGTTATAACAAATCAAAATGGACCCCTTGGATGAAGAAAAAACTTCTTTTATTATTAACCGAGGGACTTATTGCTATAATGTTATGCCCTTTGGATTGAAGAATGCAGGTGCCACTTATCAAAGATTAGTGACAAAAATGTTCCAAGAGCATTTGGGTAAAACAATGGAAGTATACATCGATGATATGCTTGTAAAATCCATACAAGCAGTAGATCATCTACAACATTTATCTATCACTTTCGATATTTAACGCAGGTACAACATCAAACTCAACCCAGAAAAATGTGCCTTCGGAGTACAATCTGGTAAGTTTTTGGGATTCCTCGTGTCTAATAGAGGAATAGAGGTAAATCCGGCACAAATAAAAGCTATAGAAGAAATACCTGAAATATTGAAAAATACAAAAGAAGTCCAAAGATTAACAGGAAGAATAGCAGCTCTAGGGAGATTTATTTCTAAATCTTCCGAAAAAAGCTTTAAATTCTTTACAGTTCTTAAAAAACAAAATCGGTTCGAATGGACTCAAGAATGTCAACAGGCTTTAAAAGACTTGAAAGCCTACTTGTCAAAACCACCATTGCTATCAAAACCAAAAGAATGAGAGAGATTATACATCTACCTGGCTGTCTCAGAAATTGCCGTAAGTGCAGTACTCGTAAGAGAAGAAAAAGGTAAACAATCTCCCATTTATTATGTAAGCAAAACTTTATTAGACGCAGAGACTAGGTATCCACATCTAGAAAAATTAGCTTTAGCATTAATAATGGCATCAAGAAAATTGTGTCCTTACTTTCAATGTCATCAAATTACTGCCGTACTTCTTATCCTTTATGAAATATTTTACATAAACAAGAATTGTCAGGAAGATTAGCCAAATGGGCCATAGAATTAAGTGAGCATGATATAAAATATCAACCAAGAATTGCAATTAAGTCACAAATATTGGCCGACTTTATAGCTGACTTTAGCAGTAATATTACTCCCGAAGTAGAGAAGGAATTGCAACTTTTTAATGGTGTAAACCCAGGTCAGTGGACCCTATTTACACATGGCTCATCTAATATAAAAGGAGCAGGATTAGGTATTGTCCTAATATCAGCCACGGGTGAAAAGATAAGACAAGCAATCAAATGTTGTCCAATAACTAACAATGAAGCAGAGTATGAGGCTGTTATTGCAGGTTTAGAATTGGCACGAGAGTTGTCAATCGAACAAATCAAAATCAACAGCGATTCCCAACTGGTGGTAAATCAAATACAGGGAACTTACATCGCTCGAGAAACTCGAATGCAACAATACTTAGAGAAGGCGCAAAAACTTATGAGACAATTCAAAATGTGGGAAATAACACATATACCTAGAGAAGAAAATGTTGAAGCAGATGCATTAGCCAACCTTGCTGCAGTTACGGGTGTAACCAATAAAAACAACATTATCGTCATACACCTCTTCCATTCAGCATTCGATCACAGCAAAAATGAGGTATCTTTCAATAATCTAACTTGGGATTGGAGAAACAAAATTCTTAATTTTTTGCAGAACGGTGTAAGACCTGAAGACAAAAAGACAGCTCAAGCGCTCCGCCGCAAAGCAGCGAGATATTTCTTAATTCGCTGCACTTTATATTGCAAAATGTTTGGAGGACCCCTAGCTAAGTGCCTCGGGCCCAATCAGACGGAGTACGTGATAAAAGAAATTCATGAGGGCCACTGTGGAAATCATGCAGGTGCTAGATCTTTGGTAAAAACCTTAATCAGAGCAGGATATTATTGGCCAAAAATGGAAGAAGACGCGGAACATTTCATATCAAAATGTGATAAATGTCAGCGGTTCGCTAATAAAATGCATCAACCAGCCGAACTGTTACATTCTATTATGTCACCATGGCCCTTCATGAAATGGGGAATGGACATAGTAGGACCTCTTCCCCCAGCTAAAGGTCAGGTACGGTTTCTACTTGTACATACTGATTATTTCACAAAGTGGGTAAAAGCGGAAGCATTCAAACAAGTGCGGGAAAAAGAGGTTAAGAGTTTCCTCTGGAGAAATATAATATGCCGGTTTGGAATTCCAAAGGATATCGTGTGTGAAAATGGCCCACAATTTATAGGCTCTCAAATCACAGAATTCTTCGACAGCTGGAAAATCAAACGGATTACATCAACACCATATCATCCCGTAGCTAATGGACAAGCAGAATCCACGAACAAAATCATCATCAATAATATAAAGAAATGGTTAAACAGAGCTAAAGGCATTTGGCCCGAGGAATTACCAGCGGTACTATGGGCATATAGGACTACATCAAAAACAGTTACGGGAGAAAGTCCTTTCGTACTTGTTTATGGCTCTGAAGCATTAATACTGGTGGAAATTGGCGAACCAAGTCTTAGAGTAACAACGGCCAAGGAAAAAACGAATGATGTCGAACTCCAAACCAATCTAGACCTACTCGAATCACGAAGAGATGCGGCCTTAATACGGATGGCAGCTCAAAAACAAATCATAGAATGATACTACAACCGCAAAACTAACCTCAGGTATTTCAAAATTGGGGACTTTATACTTAAAAAGGTCTTCCAATCAACAAAGGAAGCAGGAATTGGTAAACTAAATCCTAATTGGGAAGGTCCCTATAAGATCCGAGGAATAGCAGGAAAAGGCGCGTACGAGTTAGAAACCATGGACGGCAGGATTTTACCAACAAGTTGGAACGCCATTCACCTGAAGAAACATTACTTCTAAGCAAAAAAAGTACCCACGGTCAGGTATCACATGTTAAATTTTATCTTCAAATATTTAAAGTTTTACTAACTTTTTTAGATGATAGGCAACAAGCTAACACATCACCAGATGATGACATTAGACCTGCAAAGACACGCGGAAAAACATAATTCCTGGTCTAGGGTTACACTTTCTGATGGATCTTTTAAAGGGTTAAGCAGTCATCATCTAAAAAGAAATATACCTTCGAGTCCGGAATGTTTCCCTTTTTCAGGGAAAGGACCACAAGGAAGGAATAATCAAGTGCTTGAGATCTCATTCTTCAACGCTCAAACACTTGGGGGACTATATAATAGGGAAGGCCAAAAAGAAGAAAAGACTACCAAAAGTCAGAATGCTCGAGCCTAAAAAACCATTCACCCAACAAGTCAAGTGACACGAGCAAAAGAATTGAAGACTCCAGCACAAGAATTGCGAAAGCCTACTCTGAAAACCCTCGAACCATGTTCAGGTTAGAAGGCAAAATGTTAGCTACGAAGAAGAAATGTACATCTCTTATACAAAAAACTGTTATATCCAAAATAGTTAGGGACAAAAGATCATCATCATTGTACTTAGCCAAAACTATTATAATCAAAACAGTTACGAAATCTTTGTACTCAAGTAGAAAACTGTTATTCAAATAAAAACAGTTACGGATGAAAGATCAAAACCCTTGTATATATTCTCAAAACTGTTATCAAGTAAAACAGTTACGGATTACAATACATTTCTCTCGTACTTACAACTGTTGCAAATAAAACAGTCACGGGAAAAAACCCAATACTTACGAAAACTGTTACTAATGAAAAACAGTTACTTCCTTGTATTAACTCGAAAAAACTGTTATCTATTAAAAACAGTTACGAAATACAGGTGATTATTAAATCAATTAAAACAAAACAGTTGCAACATGAGTTTTAGATGACAAACATAACACATGAAAATTGTTGTGAAAGTTCAAGTAAAAACCTTTCACAAAAACATTCTTAAACATGTGAAAAATCCCTATCACTCTATTGCATTATCAATGAAGTTGAGACGTCTTCTTCTTTAAAACATTAAAAGGGCCCTAATTCATAAACAAAGCCTCCTATAAACAGAGGCTAAAAAGCTTATACTACACCCATCTTAAAAGGGTTCAAAGTAAAACACGCATCTTTATGCAAAGAAAGCTAAGAGGTACGAACAAAGACCTCACAAAAGCAAAAGCAATAGACTTGAGTAAAAGAGTTAAGGCTCGAAATTCATAAAAGACTCAAAAGAAAGCAGTGCATTGATATAAAAGCGGCTAAATAAACTAAGTACGAAACTAAGTACTTAGCCGCGTAATATGTACATTCTTTTAAATGCCCCTAAGTTGTCAGTTGGGGACTTTAGAAATTTCAAATTTACTCCCGATGGAGCTGGGAGCAATTACACCAATCCAATAAAAAAAATAGAGAAATGACCATAGAGTCTTCATTCTTGAGGAGAAGGAGGAGAGTTGCTTTCTTCTTCCAGAGAGTTGTCTGCTGCTTCATCGGCTGGAGAAAGGTCAAGACCTTGCTGTGTCTTATCTATGGCTTCTTTAGATTTTGCAATCTCAGTATCAAGATCAAAGCCTACTTGACTCATCTCCATCAGCGTGTCATGGAGAGCATTCATATACGCCCAACTCACCTCAACAGCTGTTGACTCTTCAAGTTCATTATAATCCCTCGACCACACCTGAAGTTCAGTCTTCAAGTTGTCGTTTTCAGCTTCAGCAGCTTCGAGGGCAACCTTCAAAGGTGCGACTAACTCCTCCAGATTCTGGGCCTTCGCCAATGCTTCACGAAAATCTTCTTGGGCTTGGGATAGATTACGCACGAGTTCTCCAGAATATTCTTCTTTTCGTCCCAATAAGTCCTTCAAATACCGGACTTCTTTCGTGGCTTTTGATAGTTGTTCGGCAAAAGAAGATTCAAGAGCATCTTTGTCTCTATTAGCCTGACTGGAAGAAGCCTTCTCCACCGCTAACTCTCCTTTGACAATCTTCAGCTACTCCTTTAAGGTATCTATTTCATCTTCCAAAGCTCCCATTTCTATTTGAAGGCTTTCATACTGTGCTTTAAAGTCATCCAGACCACGCAGCACTTGCAACTCTTTTTCATAATTAGAGATTCTCTTCATAAGCTCCAAACCAATAAGGTGCGTCTGCAAAAATAGTAAAACAATTAAAAATGTTAAACTGTTAATTAAAACAACATATGTACAAAAGATAAAGTATATACCTTCAAGGAATTATGCACCACCTCATTAGCCCAAGTGAGAGATGCATGGTTGTCAAGTTTAGCTCTTGCCTCAGGGCCAATTAAGGGCTTGAGCCACATTTCCGGCTCACCAGTGCTAATCTTCTTAAAGAGGCTGCCACTAGCTGGAACCTCAATCAAGACCCTTCTCATCCCCCTGATGGAAGACCCTTTTTATATAATAGAAGGCATGGAAGCAGGGACTGAAGGGGCAGCAGAAGAGACAGAAGGGCCGGGAGCCAAAAGAGTCGCGGGCACTTCAATAGAGACGGAAGAAGGGGAAACCGAAGAGGTAATAGGAATGGAAGAAGAAGAAACAGCAGTAACCTGGGAGCATAAATAGCAGCAAAATGCGGGTAGATGGTAGCTAAAGAAATATCATCAGGGTCCATTTCAAACCCTTCCTGAAATAGACGCTCAGCGGGATCTCGAGATGGAGATTGAGATTGGTCTCGAGAAGAAGAAGGCCTGATTGCCAACACGGAGGAAAGAGGCGCGGGAGTAGACTCGTCATCCAAAATTACCCGCCTTCTTGTCACCCGGTGCACTAAAGCACCCTCTTCTTCACCTCATCTTCCCCTCCAGAGCGGGAATCCAGGGCTTTCCTTTTCGAAGCACTCGTCAGAATACTCTGAGCATGGGACAAAGACATCCTTGGAAGTGAGGAAGATTCCCCACGGGTAGAAAACCCTATCAAAAAAAGGAAAAGAGTTAATAAAAAAAACACAAGCAAAGAAAGGAGTGAGAGAAACTCTACTTACCATCGGTCTTAACAATCAACTTGTACTTTGCCGAAAAGTACTTCCAAGATCTTTCCTCGGCAGGAGCAGCAACCAACATTCTTTCTACCCAACCACGGATGTCGGAGACATTCTCGACAACACTCATAGTTTCTATAAATAAGGAGAAAACAGATACGGTGTTATAAACACCAAATAAATTTTATTACAAATAAAACAGGTGCGAATCAAAGTACTTACGTGCACGATTCCACTTCTTAGGGAAGGGAAGATTATTCTCACCCACTAAAATAGCAGTGGGAACAGCCACGTACCTAAGGTACCAACCTCTGTCTTTATCATCGCCGGGGGTTAGTAGAACCCTCTTACTCCAGGCAACCAGAGTAAAAAACCCCTGGCGGAATAAAGTAGGAGAATATAAATGCAGCAGATGATGAAGTGTAAAAGGAACGGAAACCATTGAAGCCAGGACTCTCAAATAGGAAACAACACGCCATACTAGGGGACCAACTTGTCCTAAAAAAATATTTAAAAAGCGACAAAACTCTATGCTCACAGGATCAACAGGAGGCTGAAATCCTAACGTGAAAGGATAAGTGAAGACGTAAGAAAAACCCGTTTTAAAGGATGTAATCCTTTGAATACTACTTGGAACAAGGACAGGAACATTAGACTCCCAAAAACACTCCCTACAAACAACCGGAATGTGACCTACAGTAATGATAGTACCGTATTTCTCAATACTATCCATAGAATGAGCTTGTTCGGTAATAGGAGAATTTACTTCTGGAAAGGTTATCTCCGAAGGGATGATTTCATCAACTCTGGTTTCATGAAATTTATCCCTACTCCTAGAAATAGAATGAGAAGATCTACCTCTCGGAGAAAACAACGACCTAGCAGGGGAAGGAGAAGAAGAACCTCTAACAGAGGTACGTCCTAGGCTCCTTAATCAGCCACCTCTTCAACTCCTAGTCGGAGCAAAAGAAGAAGCCAGAGCCTCAACATCAATAACCTTTTCAGGTTGGCCTGAGGAAGACATATTTATAAAGTCGTAGGAAGAAATTCTTTCACAAAGAGAAGATTGAGCTATAGAAGTTTTTCGTGCTAAGGAAGAAAGGAAGAAGACTATTTATACTTAATGGCGACCGTCAAAGCTTGGAAAGGTAATGATGGAAGGTCATAATCAAAAGTGTCACTTCGGGACTGATGCAGCCGCAAAAAGCCCTAAAAGGCGCCGGCTCATTTCAGAACCAATCAGAAATGAACACGTGGAAGAAGCCTTAAATGGAAGTACTGTGTGATACATGCGCCCATAAAAGAATGCAAGGTTTCGAGGTAAAGCAGCGGCAAAATATTCCCGCCATAAATGAACATCCATTTACCAAGTATTATACGCCCAATACATGGCAAGTGGGGGGACTATCTATATTGGTAAAAATTATAGCCTCATACGTGTACAAATTTTGGATGACTTAGCCAGCCAGGTGGACCAATCAAAATATCACACGTGGACACGGGATAAAGAGGTACGGTCAATACAAGGAATTAGCCGCGGAAAGATCATCAAAGAAGAAAAGGCACGGTCACAACGAATCCGGACGCAATAATGGGCCGATTCGAAGATCAGCAATCAATGTCCTATACGTTATGAAACTCCTAAAATAACAGTTACTATTCATCATAGTAACGCCTCATAAATGTAATAATTAAGCATTAAATAGGCTTCATGAGAAAAATACAAACGTTGTACTAGGAGAACATCCATATAAAAGGGATGAAAATGTAACAAACAAGATCATCTAATTTTGGGGGACTAAAAAGCTATATTTATTCTTTTTCTCTCAATTATTGCTATTTACTCTTTATTTTCGATTATCAGTAACCCGAGTTTTTTCCTAAATTAAGCTTTAGTAAAAAATAATTCACTTTTTGGTTAAACAATTAGTTGTTTTAAACTGGTTATTATTGACTTGTTCGATCAGATGGGAAGGGTAACACTTAGTGTAATTAGTGTTGTCTTGCCTAACCCCGTCGTTGAGCGCCATCACGACCCGGATTAGTATTCTGGGCCGTGACAACGTGGTATCAGAGCACTAGGTTCACATAAGTCTCACGAGTCACGGGCAGGCCCAGTAGAGTCTTGCGGATCGTTACGGAGACGTCTGTACTTATCTTCAGGAGGCTATGGGGTGTTAGGAAACTTCCCTTTATTCATATCCTGTCGTTCAATCTACGATGTACTTAAACTTATTCTTCTATTCTCTCACAGATGGTGAGGACGCGTGCATCCAATAATCCTGGTCCGGGGGAGGCCGCTGCGCCGGCTGCCCAAGGTCGGGGTAGAGGCAGGGGTAGAGCACCTGCTCAAGGCAGGGGACGAGGGCATCCCAGAGCTACACCAGTGGCACCACCAGAGGACCCTTTTATGGAGGAGCAGGATGAGGTGCCTCCAGTAGCACCTGCTCCAGTGGACTTCATGACGGGGCCAGGCTTACAGGAGGTCATGGGCCGTATGCTGAGATTCATGGACACTATGTCTCAGGCTAGTTTATTTCCTGCCGACACTGCTACTTCTCAGGCGGGAGGGGGACTCCAGACTCCTACCGCTTAGGCCGGAGGTCAGGCAGCAGCAGCACGTCATACCTCGGGCACCACGCCCGTGGGAGTGGTTCAGCCCGTAGTAGCAGCCCAGAGCCCCGGCCAGTTGCAGAGGGTGACCAACAGAAGATGTTGGATAGATGGACCCGACTCCGCCCTCCAGTCTTCGGGGGTGAGCGGGGAGAGGATGCTCAGGATTTTATTGATAGGTGCAGGGACAGACTGCATAACATGAGGATTTTGGAGTCCCATGAAGTGGATTTCACCACATTTCAGTTAGAGGGCAGATCTCGTAGGTGGTGGCAGTCATATATTCTCAGCAGACCAACAGATTCTCCTCCTGTCACTTGGGACCAGTTCGCTCAGTTATTTCTATACAAATACATTCCACCTTTTGAGAGGGAGGAGCTACCGGGTTAGTTTGAGCAACTAGAGCAGGGGCAGATGTTAGTGACTGATTATGAGGCTAGATTCTCCGAGTTGTCTCGCCATTCCCTTATGATATTGTCTACTGATGCCGAGAGGGTACGGCGGTTTGTGGCAGGCTTGCATCCAGGTATTAGGGCCTCTGTGGCTAGAGAGGTAGAGATGGGTACCCCGTATCAGCTTCTGGTCAAGATAGCTCGAGAGATTGAGGGTTACCGTATGAGGAGCAGGGAGCAGGGTCAGCTAGGTCAGCAGAGTCAGCAGGACAAGAGGGACAGGTTCACAGGTGACTTCAGGGGTACCCCAGCTAGGGGTAGAGGTCAGTTCGGAGGCGGCTAGTTCAGTAGGCCTTCATATTCAGCACCTCCACTACCTCCCAGGGGTATTTCAGCGAGGCCTCAGTTCGGCGCTATACCAGAGCGTTCCTATCGTCCCCCAGCCACCCAGGTGCACCCGGCAGTTATTCCAGTCATCAGAGATCCTCTAGTTCCTATTTCAGTGCCTTACCAGAGGGTTCACACCGCCCTCCGGCTATTCAAGGTTCTTCCTCTTTCGGGCAGTGTGCTGTAGCACTAGGAGGTTGTTTCAAGTGTGGGGAGCTGGGTCATACATGGAGGTATTGTCCCAGGGATTGGGGCAAGGCAGTGTAGCAGATTTATCAGCCTAGGAGTTCAGCACCAGCAGTCCGGCCGCCTCGAGGTGGAGGACCGGTCGGCATGGGTCTTCCTAGAGGGGGAGGCGAGTCAGGAGGAGGTCAGTTAGTTCCTGTTCACTCTGGGGGAGTTCAGTCTTCAGGAGCCTCAACCAGATTTTATGCCATTCCAGCCAGATCAGATGTAGTGGCCTCAGACGCCGAGATCACAGGTATTATCTCAGTATGTGGTAGGGAGGCTTCTGTACTATTTGATCTAGGATCCACGTATTCATATGTTTCTGTACTATTTTCTCATTTTCTGGATACCCCTCGTGAGTCCTTGTGTTCTCCTATATATGTGTCCACTCCTGTGGGTGATTCTGTGGTGGTAGACCGAGTCTACTGGTCTTGTGTGGTTACTTTTTGCGGTTTCGGTACCAGAGCAGATCTTTTATTACTGGATATGATTGATTTTGAGGTTATCCTAGGCATGGATTGGCTATCTCCTTATCATGATGTGTTAGATTTCTATGCCAAGACAGTCACTTTAGCCATGCCTGAGTCGCCTAGACTAGAATGGAAAGGTTCTTCCGTTAGTGCCTCCAGTCGGGTCTTTTCCTTCATAAAGGCTCGGCATATGGTCGAGAAGGGTTGTTTGGCTTACCTCGCTTATGTGCGGGACACCACCTCCGAGTCTTCTACCATTGATTCAGTGCTTGTTGTTCGAGAGTTTCCAGATGTGTTTCCTTCGGATCTTCCAAGCATGCCTCCAGATCGAGATATTGACTTCTGTATTGATTTGGCTCCAGATACTAAGACTATTTCCATTCCCCCTTATCGTATGGCTCCTAAGGAGCTAAAGGAGTTGAAGGAGCATCTTGAGGAGTTGTTGGCCAAGGGGTTCATCAGGCAGAGTCTGTCGCCGTGGGGTGCCCCAGTCTTCTTTGTGAAGAAGAAGGATGGGTCTATGCGGATGTGCATTGACAATCGCCAGCTAAATAAAGTGACCATCAAGAATAAGTATCATTTTCCGCGCATCGATGATTTGTTTGATCAGTTACAGGGTGCTCGAATGTTTTCCAAGGTTGACTTGAGATCGGGTTATCATCAGCTGAGGATTCGGGCTTCAGATGTTCCGAAGACTGCATTTCATGCCAGATATGGCCATTATGAGTTCCTGGTGTNTGCTCCAGACCTTGCGGGAATAGAAGTTGTATGCTAAGTTCTCCAAGTGCGAGTTCTGGTTAGATTCCGTGGCATTTTTGGGGCACGTGGTATCCGGAGAAGGTATCAAGTTTGATCCATAGAAGATTGAGGCGATTCAGAGTTGGTCGCGTCCTACTTCAGCTACAGAGATCAGGAGTTTCTTGGGCCTAGCGGGCTATTATCGCTGATTTGTGGAGGGGTTCTCCTCTATTGCAGCCCCACTGACCAGATTGACACAGAAGAATGCCCCGTTTTGGTGGTCCGACGAGTGTGAGGCAAGCTTTCAGAAGCTCAAGTCAGCTTTGACCTCAACACCAGTTCTGTCCTTGCCTTCGGGTTCTGGGATGTATACTGTGTATTGCGACGCTTCACGCGTTGGGTTGGGGTGTGTGCTGATGCAGGATGGCAGGGTTATTGCTTATGCTTCGCGACAGCTGAAGGTTCATGAAAAGAATTACCTTGTGCACGATTTGGAGTTGGCGGCGATTGTTCATGCTTTGAAGATATGGATGCACTATCTATATGGTGTATCTTGTGAGGTCTATACTGACCACCGCAACCTACAGTACTTGCTTAGCAGAGGGACCTTAACTTGAGGCAGCGGAGATGGCTTGAGTTGTTAAAAGATTATGATCTCACTATTTTATATCACCCGGGCAAGTAGAATATAGTAGCTGATGCTTTGAGAAGGAGGGCAGCGAGTATGGGTAGCTTGGCCTACATTGCAGCTGAGGAGAGACCTTTAGCCTTGGACATTCAGTCCTTGGCCAATCGCCTTGTGAGATTGGACCTTTCAGAGCCTCGTCGAGTTTTGGCTCATGTAGTTGCTCAGTCTTCATTGTTGGGGGAGATTAAGGCTCGACAGTTTGATGATCCATGCCTTGCAGAGCTTCGGGATGCAGTGGTCCAAGGCAGGGCCAAGGAGGTTACTTTAGGCGAGGATGGTGTCTTGAGGCTCCAGGGCCGTTTATGTGTTCCTAATATTGATGGCTTGAGGAAGAGAATTTTAGAAGAGGCCCACAGTTCTCGGTATTCTGTTCATCCGGGTGCGACGAAGATGTACCGTGATTTGAAGCAGCAGTACTGGTGGAGGCGGATGAAGAAAGATATAGTGCACTATGTGGCTAGGTGTCTAAATTGTCAGCAAGTCAAGTACGAGCACCAGAGGCCAGGAGGCCTGTTTTAGCAGATGCCCATTCCTGAGTGGAAATGGGAGCGCATCACCATAGACTTTGTGGTTATGTTGCCTCGGACTTCGCGGAAGGTTGATGCGGTTTGGGTCATTGTGTATAGACTGACCAAGTCGGCGCATTTCATTCCTGTGGCTACTACTAATACTACATAGAGGCTGGCCCAGATTTACGTTCGGGAGATAGTCCGGTTGCACGGTGTGCCGGTGTCCATTATATCAGATCGAGGTCCTCAGTTCACCTCGCACTTCTGGAGAGCATTGCACAGTGAGATGGGCACTCAGATAGATCTCAGCTCAGCATTTCACCCTCAGACTGATGGTCAGTCGGAGCGTACAGTTCAGATTTTGGAGGATATGCTCAGGGCTTGTGTGATTGATTTTGGCGGTCAATGGGACCAGTTCTTGCCTTTGGCAGAGTTTGCATACAATAACAGTTATCAGTCCAGCATCGAGATGGCTCCATTCGAGGCTTTATATGGTCGGCGATGTCGTTCTCCGATTGGGTGGTTTGAGCCTGGCGAGGCCAAGCTATATGGTACAGATCTGGTGAGAGATGCCTTGGAAAAGGTGAAGATTATTCAGGAAAGGCTCCGTACAACACAGTCTAGGCAGAAGAGCTACATGGATCAGCGGGCACGTGATGTGGCATTTATGGAGGGAGATAAGGTTATGTTGAAGATTTTGTCGATGAAGGGCGTTATGAGATTCGGGAAGAAGGGAAAGTTGAGCCCCAGGTTTATAGGCCCTTTCGAGGTGTTGAGGCGAGTCGAGGAGGTTGCTTATGAGCTCGCTTTACCTCCCGCCTTATCGAGAGTTCATCCGGTATTTCATGTATCCATGCTCTGGAGATATCATGCCGATTTCTCTCACGTGATTGATTTCAGCACTATTCAGTTAGATGAGAAGTTGGGCTTTGAGGAGGAGCCAACTGCTATTATTGATAGGCAGGACCGCTAGTTGAGGTCTAAGAGAATTTCTGTCGTAAAGGTCCAGTTGAGGGGCCAACCAGTCGATGAGGCGACTTGGGAGTCCGAGGAGGACATGCGGAGCATGTATCCACAGCTGTTCGGCACTTCAGGAATGATTCTACGTCCGTTCAAGGACGAACGTTTGTTTTAGAGGGGGAGATTGTGATGACCCTAAGGGGTCATCTTGTGTGAATCTAAATTTGACTGTGTTTTGAGGCCCTGAAAGCCTCCGTTAATCTCACCTCGATGTGCGTGCGCATCCCGGGTGCGTAGCCGGGAAGACTTTTATGTGAAAACTTGATTAAGAGTTGACTTCATGTTAATTAATTGAATAAAGTTAACTTTGGTCAGCATTTTTGGTAAACGGACACGGACCAGTAATCTGACGGTCCCGGAAGGTCCGTAGGAAAATATGGGACTTGGGCGAATGCCCAGAATCGAATTCCTAGGACCCATGTCCGAAAAATGAATTTTTAAAGAAATTTTTTTTATGAAAACATTAAAGGCTTATGAAAATGAACCTTAAGGTGAAACCTGTTTTTCCGGACCCGTATTATGATTTCGGAGCTCGGAACAGGTTCAATATGTGTTATTTAAGTTATATGTATAATTTGGTAAGAAACGGACCTGATTTGATGGGTTTCGGATCAAAATGAGAAAATTGGAGTTAATGAAGTTTTGAGAAATCTCATAAGATTTGAAATTTGGCTTGAAATGTGATTTTATGTTCCTGAGGTCCGAATGAAATTTCGATACCAGGAATAGTTCCGTTATGTCATTTATAACTTGTCTGCAAAATTTGAAGTCATTCCGAGTAGTATAGGCCGGTTCGGAGCATTGAAGTGAATTCTAGAATTTCTTAAGTTCTTAAGTAGATTAAATTTGGATTTGGGGTTGAATTTTGAGTTTCATTGTTGTTCTTCTTGTTCCGGAAGTTCGAGCGAGTCCGTATCATGAATACAGACTTGCCGGTGCTTTTGGACGCGGTCCTGAGGGGCTCGGGTGTGTTTTAGACCCCCGGGATCTAAGCTATAAAAACCAGAAATTTCTACTATCTGGTTTCCTTCTCTGCGATCGCAGAAGGTGGGTTGCGATCACGGAGAAGGATTTTGCTGGGTTGTTGATTGTTCTCTGCGATCGCAGCTTCCCCTTTGCGATCGCAGCCTCTCCTTGCGATCGCATTGAGTCGCATCTGGGCCGGGTAAGTTTGTTCTTCGCGATCACAGAGGTCTGGCCAATTGGCCTTCGCGATCGCATGCCCCTTGTCACGATCGCAGTTAAGGAATCCCTGGGTAGTTTTATAAAATACGGGACTTAGAATGTTTCCTCCATTTTCATCTTCCTCCTCAAGTTTTTAGAGAGCTCTTCAAGGGACCTTCCACCACTGTTAATGAGGTAAGTAAATTCCATAGTTTTACTAGTTTCAAACATTAGTTCCTAGTCAAATTCTCTATTAAATTACCTAAAATCATAGAATTAGGTAGTAATTTTAGGGTTCTTGAGGATTTTGTGATTTTCCATTTTAAGCCATGAATTCAAGTAGAAACCACACCTTAATGACCCTTAGGCTATGGGTGAATGATCCCTTCGAGAATTTTTGGAATTTAATCATGAGGGATCGGGGTTGGAATTTGGGAATTCTTCAAGAATAGCGATTTTATTGAATAACTAGAATAACTTCCCGCTTTGTGCATGCATTGATATTATTGTATACCTTTTGGCTAGTTGCGAGTCCTCGGGTGTAGAGTTCGTAGTTTCGGGCGCAATTTTGGTCCGAGGGGTAGATTCGACACGAGGTGAGTCTCCTTTCTAACCTTTTAAGGGGGAATTGTCCCCATAGGTGATGTATATGCTATGTGTAAATTGTTTGGGGGCTACGTATGCGCCAAGTGACGAGAGTCCGTACGTAGCGGCTATTATAGTTATGTCCAGGTAGTTAGGCCCACATCATGCCTTGTATTCTTTCTCGTAATGCCTTATCTGCTTTTCTTGTAATGCCTGATATGTTTTCCTTATAATGCTTTATATGATTCATTGTGATGCCATATGTACTATGAAATTATGTTTTGCATAGTGTTATTCCTCTGTGGCTTTATGGAAAAAGTGTTGAATGGCAAGGAATCTGTTATGGAAAGTAAGTATTGTAAGATATTGGGATCGATCCGTACGCCACGGCAGTGTTGAGAAGTAACTGTGATAAATATATGGGATCGGGCCGTACGCCACGGCAGTGTTGAGAAGTAACTGTGATAAATATATGGGATCGGGCCGTACGCCACGGCAGTGTTGAGAAGTAACTGTGATAAATATATGGGATCGGGCCGTACGCCACGGCAGTGTTGAGAAGTAACTGTGATAAATATATGGGATCGGGCCGTACGCCACGGCAGTGTTGAGAAGTAACTGTGATAAATATATGGGATCGGGCCGTACGCCACGACAGTGTTGAGAAATACTTGAGATACATATGGGATCGGGTCATACGCCACGGAAAGTTTAGAAGGTACCTTATGGGAGCGGGCCGTACGCCACGGCGGATCTAAGGATTTGTGATTATTGTTTCGTTCGGTGGTCTTACCCTTGAAAGTGCTTTATTGTTTAGTTCAGCAATTGTTTGGATTTTTGCTTTTGATATATATACTTGTTGCTTATTTCCCTGACATGCCTACTGTATTTCATTATATTCTATCGTATGTTATTACTGCTGGACCTTAGTGAGTATCGAGTCTACCTCTCGTCACTACTTCTTTGAGTTTAGGCGGGATACTCACTAGGTTCATGTTTATTTAATATGTACTCATGCTGCACTTTCTTTTCTTTTCTTTTCTGTACTTGATTGTACAGGTCCAGAGGCTGGTACTTCTGATTATCAGGCCAGTGCTAAATATTGATAGTGTGGTCATACTTCACAGTGAGCTGCTTTTTCGGCGACTTCCTAGCAGCACCCTGGAGTTCTTTTGTTATATTCTCTGTCTATTTCATTCAAACTGAGACTCTGTATGTATTGTAGTCATTTTATATTCAATAGTTGCCCATGGCACTCGTGCCACTAGTTCATGGAACACACGCGTAGTGTATGTATATTTTGGGTTTTGGGTTGTATAGCTATGTATATGTTTTATTTCGGTCTTGTATTTACTATGATTTTTCCTACAACTCAAGTTAGTATCATGTTAGTTGTTTTAAACTGGTAATTATTGACTTGTTCGATCTGATGGGAAAGGTAACACTTAGTGTAATTTGTGTTGGCTTGCCTAACCCCGTCGTTGGGCGCCATCACGACCCGGATTAGGATTCTGGGCTGTGACAATTACGAAAAGTGATGATGCATTAAGATAATCTTAAAAAACGTCCACAAGTGCGGTTCGATGTATCGAGCAATTATTTCAAAACAAAATACCGAAAATGTCTCAAATGCTCAAAACTATTTTTAAAATAGTTGATGCGAATTTGCCAAGCTACCCAGGAACTCGACGAGCCCGGGATGGTGCAGTAGTCCAGTTCTTGAGAACAATTACTTTCTCCACGGTCTAAATGATAAGGTCTTCCTCCTCCTCCTCCTCCTCAACTATTGCACTGCAATCCATATACTCTTCATCTAGGAACAACTTCCTCATGCCAGCTAAGACTTCATCTTCCTCAAATCCCCACATCATGTCTGCTTGTTGGGATGTCTAGTGTAGAGGTGGTAGCGGTTGTTCCAGTGGATAATAAGGATCACTCCATGGTGGCAATCAATTCTGGTACTCTTTCCAAGTATATTCATATCCGAGCTCCAAAGTTGTACCATGACGCTACGGTTTTACGGGTTTGGTGATCCCTTGAAGGTTTTTGCCGAGATCTTTGCAGGTTCATACCCTGTCCATAGTACTATGCTTTCTATCTTGTTACTCCACCATCGATCCTTTTCGCCTGCGTTGACTCTCTTAATGTGATGGTACGTCTCTCTACCGAGCTTCTTTCTATTTTCGATGACTGGAACGGTCTGATTGGTGTAGATGGGGTTGTTTCCATCCCCATGGATAATCACCTCCTGATGATTCCATTCAAACATCACAGCTTGATGCAGATTTGACGCCACTACCTCAACGG
This sequence comes from Nicotiana undulata, assembly GCA_005239495.1. Lineage (NCBI taxonomy): Eukaryota > Viridiplantae > Streptophyta > Magnoliopsida > Solanales > Solanaceae > Nicotiana > Nicotiana undulata. The sequence continues at coordinate 27,851 of ML275429.1, read as the reverse complement.
CATGTATCCAGGGTCGTCCCAACAATAGGTTGTAAGTAGCAGAAATATCCAGCACTTGGAATTCGACATCAAATCATGTCGGCCCCATCTTTAGTCTGAGGTTGATTTCTCTGATGGTTTCTCTTTGAGATCCATCAAACGCCTTCACATGCGTGCTTCACATTCGTATCTCGTGAAGGCTTTTACCTAATCTCTTCAGAGTAGTTAGTGGACATATGTTGAGACTGGATCCTCCATCTATTAGGACCCTGGCGATGAAGTTATCCTAAATCGCACTTTGATGTGTATTGCCCTGTTATGACTTAGTCCTTCTGGTGGTAACTCGTCTTCATGAAAGGTGATTTGGTGGCGCTACAATACATGCCCGGCCATATTGGCCATCTCCCCACTAGTGATGTTAGTGGGTACATAAGCTTCATTCAGCACTTTCATCAAGGCATTCTTGTATGCCTCGGTGTTTTGCAGCAGTGACAAGATGGATATCTGAGCGGGAGTTTTGTTCAAATGGTCGACAACGGAGTATTCTCTTGCTTGTACTTTTCTTCGAAGGTCATCAGTACCAGTCCTGACAATTGGCATCTTAGATGCAGCTTTGTTGTTTGTTCCCCCCAAGTTTTCAGGTGTATAAACTCTGCCAGTTCTAGTCATGCCATGTGCCGCACTTGTCTCTTCCATCTTTGTTTTTCCCTTTCTCCTGGCTTCCTCCACATAATCCCATGGGATGGCATCAAACTTGTAAGATGGAGCGGGAGCTACCATCACAGTGAAGGGTGTAATTACCTCGACTTCAAATGGTGCTTGGGTTTGTATCACAGCTGGTGTGAGGGTAACCGGACACGCTTTGGGATCATCTTCCTCTTGAATGAGTCCGATTGACCCTTCCGGATCCCATTCCTTGTCAGTCTCTATCACATTCACTCCCTCACCTCTGTGATTCTGGAGAGGATTGTTACGAACATTTGGTGCAGCTTCCTTTGCCAGTATGACCTTATTGTCGATCAGTGTCTGAATCTTGTCTTTCAGTGTGCGACACCCATCAATTGTATGAACCAACATGCCTAAATGATAGGCATATGTCTTGTTGGGGTTAATCCACTGGGAAGAATTCTCCAGAGCAATGGCAGGGATGACAGTGACATAACCAACAACCTTCAGTCTTTTGTATAGTTGGTTATGGGCTCAGCAATTGGGGTGTATTATCTAGGTGGTCTGCGGTCGAAGTTTGATCGTGGTTTTTGGTAGTTTTGGCAAGCGGGTGGAGGTGAATGGTAATATGCGGGTTGTGTAATATAGGCGTGGTAGGTGGTAACATGTTTTGGGTATCTGGGGTTGAAGGTTGGTTTATGGGTGGAGGTGTTTGGTATTTGAGAGGAGACATAGGACCTTGGGCTACCATTACGGCACCTACTTCTTTCTTCTTCGAAATACCTCCCTATTGCAAGGCTTTATTTGTGGTCTGCAGTGCCTCAAAAATTTGTCACCATCCCACTCTTAATCCCTTCTTCAATTATTTCTCCTAGCTTGATGATATCAGAGAGTTTGTGATTTTCGATAACCATCAACCTTTCATAATACTGTGGATCTTGAGCTCTGACGAAGAACTTGTTCATTGGTTATTCTTCGAGTGCGGGCCTTACCTTTGCAACTTCAGATCTCCACCGAGTAGCATAATCGCAGAAGGTTTCGATTGGTTTCTTCTTGAGGTTTTGAATGTAGAAAACGTCTAGTACATTTTCTGCGTTGAACTAATCTGTCCATGAAGTCTAATGCCATGCTTACCCAACCAGCCCACTTCTTCGGGTTCTAGCTGATATATCAACACAACTCATCTCCTGTGAGGCTTCGCATGAAAATTTTCAAACAGATTTGTTCATTTTGGCTTACTCCTACTAGTTTGTCACAATATGTCCTCAGATGCACTTTCTGATCCCCAGTTTGGGAGTTTTGTAACCCTCCGACAATTCCACATCTGGCTGAATGCACAAGTCTTCATAGTTTAAACATTCAATGTCCTTACCACCTTCGATATTCTGAACTCTACCAGTGAGCTTCTTGAGTTCCTGCACCATGTTCTTAATGAACATGTCTTTCTCGGTATATTTAGGTATGTATAGGGTTTGTTTCGGGATGTGGGGTAGGGTTTTCACATATATTGGATTGCTTTGATGGATTCCGGGAATCTGTACATAAGGGTGGAAACTGGTTGAGTTTTGGGGACCAGGAGTAGGTTGTGGTATGTTCTGGGGAGTGTGATAAGTGGTGGTCTATGGGTATTGGTTTGGATGATGATGGTGTTGTTGAGTTGTCAGTACTGGGGGAGGGATAAGGTTTTGAAAAGGTATTGGGTACTTGTGTGGTGCGGGAGGGTTTGGTGGCGGGTTTTGGTTTTGTGTGTTTTGCGGTGGTGTTTGGTTCTAGGTAGTTGGATTTTGTTGGTTAATATCAGGGACATTGAGGGTGAGAGAAAGGCTTGCCAAGTCTCGGACCTGCTCAAGTTCTCCTTGTAGCTCCAGGATTTTCTATTCCAGACGTGAGAGCAGTTCATTATGCGCCCGAGTGCTTTGGCCATCTGAAGTTTTAACATTCTCTGCCATGGTAGCATTATCCTTTCTGATACCACTCAAATCATCCATTTTCCCTTTTCCTTTTTTCTTGCTTTTAGGATTGCCTAGTGGGGGAGGAGGTGGAGGACCTCTAGATCTAGTGTGATATACCGACGATACCAGTATGCACGAACCAACCTTGGTGCATGGGAATAATCAAAAGAAAAGGCAAAAAGGTAACCAAGTAAGTACGGATATTGAAAGAATGCTTGTAGTATTAAACATGTTTCGCAAAATCATGCAATAAGTCGCATCCTAATTTGGGGATCTTGTTGTGACCGAGGTAAGGCTAAGAAACACATAGACTTGGAGAAATTGATGCCAATAATTGCGTCATTTCATTAATGTGAAAATAAGCCAAACCTTTACTTAAATCGACGATAATAATAAAAGTTACTAATGGTATTTAGCCTTATTACAATGAAAAACAAAAACTAAGCTAGAAAAAAGTAAAGAACATTATTTTTTAGTCTACTTGGTTCCTGAAGGACCTTCTTTGTATTTGGATCTTTTGACTCCATCAATCAGGTTCCCCAGATCGCGCATATCCAATAATAAGTAAGCTTTTGCTAGATTCCCTCCTTCACTACCATCCGCGTCTTGATAAACTGAAAGCCACTTTCTCATCTTCCCTTCAAGCTCCATCAATCCTTGTTCCAGATATTCCAATCTCTCTGTTGACTTAGTGGCAATTCCCCTCTATTTTATTAATTTCACGACCCAAACCGAAGGGCCGCGATGGGCACCCGGTTCCCTTACTCAACCGAGTACCAACGTAACGTATATTTCCCATTACATCAACATGGGTAAATGGGCCAGAAGGGCCGTATGAGGTACCAAGAATAAAACACGAGAGAACACTCGACCAAAATGACCCAACCTAATATACTGACTTATACATATGATGTACGGGCCTATAAGGCCAAAATAATCACTCGTATACTTAGCATAGGCCGACAAGGCCATACAATCTTTCATATACATGACATATGTCTACAAGCCTCTAAGAGTACATAAACGTCGTAAAGCCGGCACATGGCTCCGACATACGAACAAATACATGTCTAAATCGTACTAACCAAATAAGAAACTCCGGAGCAAATGGAGCGCACCAACATCTTCTACTGAGCTAGCCTACTTGGAGGACTATCAACCTGTCTATCGGGACCTGTGGGCATTAAAAGCAGCGTCCCCAGGCAAAAGGGACGTTAGTACAAATAATGTACTGAGCATGTAAGGAATTGAAAATGAGTAAATAATAGATATGAGAGAAACATAGAGTAAAAGACTCAACATGTTTATATGAATAGATCTGTGAATTATTTAATATTATAATGTCATGCATATGCGTATAAATGTCAAACCATGCGTGGGTATATGCGTTCATAACATCATCAAGCCTCTGAGGGCATCCCATCATATCATCTCGGCAACTGTGGGAAAATCATCAACGTATACCAGCTGATCAGGTGGTGGTGCGTATATAACGCAGTAACCCTTTCCCATATCCTATATACATATATACATATATAAGCGTATATAACGCCATCTGGTCATGGGTCAATGTAAATAAATGCAATGCATGAGAAGTACGTCAATAAAATCTCTCGAAACATCATAAGACCATTATGCCTCTGATTAATATCATGAAATATACTTTATCAACTTAAGTATTTTCTAAGACCCATGAACAAATGATAGAATAATAAGACATATGAGAATTCAAGAACATAGGCAAAAATATGTATCCTGTGGATCATGCCAAAAATAAATATGGGATATCCTTAACATACCTAGATCGATTCTCTTGAAAATTCCTCTAACACACATCTTTTGTGATGAAACACGTAACGGCGAATCGAAGTAGAGGAAAATCCGTGTGATTCTTCAGAAGGATTGCACCGTATTGATACGCTCAAATTACATCTTAAAATAGTGTAAGCGATCGATGTCAAATATAGTAACCCAACTAGGTTGGGGTCGAATCCCACAGATAACAATATGGAGGTGATTAGGAATGTAAGAGAAATATCGCTTATCGAGCAATGCCAAACACTTAGATTTTTAGTTGTGAAAATATTTAAACCTAAATGCAAAAATATAAACTAACCTAGAAAGCAAGTAAAATGATCAATGGCTACAAGAATGAATGCATCGGAAATTACACTCGAGTAACGATCCAATGTTTTTCATGATTTTACAAATATGAGTGAGTTCATGTTAATTAGCCACGGTTAATAATTCTTAATTAGCTTCTTCCAAAGACTAATAAGACTTTCTAATTGAATTATTCCTAACCCAATTAAGATATTAATCACACCCAAATATGGCTACAAGTAGTTCAATCATATTCCTAGGTATAATCTATAAAATGAGGGTTAAAACCTCAAGTTCTTGTAAATTAATCTTGTAAGGCCCCGGAAACTTTTGCTAAGCAATATAGGATTTCGGGGTGCCAGGTAGACTAATTAAATATTATATGTGCTTCAAATAGGATGTAAATTAATTGGATGTAGTGAATAAGTGTATGAGTCATATAATAAGTAATGTGAGGTCCAACGGGAAGCCTAAGTCTAAGCCAAATGGTAAAATTTCATAACAGGCTAAAATTCCAAAGGTATTTGCACCAGTCCACACTTTGAACGAGCATATCTAATTATATATAAGGTAATATGTGATGAATAACCTATCAAAAGAAATATTTTCGAGTCTAGTTTCCAAAGCTTCAAACCGTTTGTCATTTGAAAATTCCTAGACAAAGTTATGATCAAATTACCAAAGGCTGGATTTGCGACCATTTTGTGATCGTGAAACGACTATGCGGACCGCATTTGTGTCGCATAGTGGGGCAGAATTGGGAAAAACCATTATGATGTTGCATGTTGATTATGCTATAGCATAGTTGATTATGTTGTCGATTATGATATAGCATAATGATTATGCTGCAAGAATGCTGCCCACATGTTAATTATGCTATAGCATAGTTGATTATGCTGTCAATTATGCTATAGCATAATTGACTTCGGGGGTCATTTTTGGAACTTTTCATATCCGAACTTACTTTGATAAATAAGTTTTGGGGCTTTATTTGGGACTATTTTTACACTAAATCTAGAGAGAGGTGAGAGCATTTTAGAGAGAGAAAGAGGAAACCTAGCCTCATAATCATCAATCTTGCACAAATCCTCAAGAATCAAGCTTGCTAATCTCTAGCTCACTATCTTCCGAGTAAGTCCTACTTCTAATATTTCATATGTGAGATTATGAGATCAAAAATATATGTGGGGTTAGATATAGTCCATGCATGTGATTAACTTTCCATAACCTAGTAAAGGAAAGTAAGTTAGAGTAATCTTTCACTAAAGAGGGTTTATTAATCTAAGGGATCACAGAGTGTTTGATAAAATGCCCAAATGAGTTCATGATTCCTAATTCTAAGTTTAAACGTGTCATCTTGTAAATTATATGGAAGGCGATAGAAGGTCTGGTGGTTTGAGAATAGATATTAAAGGGAAATTTCGACTCGAGGTATGTATGGCTAACTTTAATCTTTGAAGAGTCACCTTGTTGGTGTCCGAGAATTTGGTATGAGTTTCTTGATTGAGCATATGTGAATTGATTATTCTAATGTGTTGAGACGTAAGATTCTATTCTCTGATTGTCCTAGTTGATTACCATGCCACCATGCTATATGAGATTGTGAAAATGGTGATTCCTTGTGCTTACTCTATCATGTGCAAAGCTCGTTAACTGTTGAATACCTCGGTATGAAAGGATGTACTACCAAACGAAAGAAATGATAACGAATCCAATTGTTGAATGTATCTAAATGCTAAATGATGTGTAGTAAATAATGGAAAGGAAACGTGAATAAACTAATTGAGCTATATGTTGATGGCACACCGCATATGACTCATTGTTTGATAAAGATTCCTGTGGCGTTGATTTCATATGGTTATTTGGTTGTTACGAATGAATATCCATGATGATGAGAATCTTTTTGATTTAATTGTTGGTTAATGTTGCTATTAAATACATTGTTGAACATATCAAAGTGCTAAAGGTTGTGTAGCAAATGATCAAAGTAAATATGGACTGATTTATTGAGTTAAATGATTGTGGCAACACCATATATGAATTACTGATTGGTAAGGATCATTTTTCCTTGATTTCACATAGTTATTGGTTGATATGAACTTATGTTCTTCATGATGAAGATCCTTGTGATTTAATTGTTGGTGGTTGTTGCTGTGAAATGTGATTGTACGGTGGGATCGGGTTGCATGCCGCAACACGAAGTAATAAGGGTGGACATGTAATAGGGGTGAAATGTGATTGTACGATGGGATCGGGTTGCGCCCCGCAACACGAAGTAATAAGGGTGGAGAGGCAATAAGGGTGAGATGTGACTGTATGGTAGGATCGGGTTGCGCGCCGCAACAGATGAAAAATTGAAATGAGTAACTGCAACCTTCATTATGATTTTATGTATTTCTTTGTGGTATTTGTTTGGTTTCCCTGACTGTCTTCTATTTGTGTACTGTTTGATTCTACTTAGAATGAAGCTTGTTCATACATACTAGTACTATTCAATGGTACTAACGTCCCTTTTGCCAGGGGCGCTACATCTTTTACATGGATGTAGGTGGTTCTATAGCAGGTAGTTCCGACCGTCGATAGTTGTCACGACACGAAATCCCACTTTCCGGCCATGACTGCGTCTAACGTTGAACCCGCTAGACAAGCCAATGTTTGAACTAAATAAAACTCATAACAACTAAAATTAACAGGATGACAAAGGCAGCTATGATTAACAATATGAAAGTTAACAAATTACAAAAATAATATGGCAAGCTTCGAAGTAAAACCCATAAATATAACCCAGAACTGGTGTCACATACTCACGAACTGTCTAAGAGATTACTAAATACAAAGGTCTGAAATAAGTACATATGATTGTCTTTGAAACTATAAGATAAGACAGAGCTGAAAGTGAAGGGTAGAAGGTGACTCCAAGGGCCATGAACGTCTGCGGGTCTACCTCGATGTCTCCTGAATGGACTGATGAAATGCTCCGACCGTCAGTGACCACCGGGTCTGGCTGCGTAGTCTGCACAACATAAAGAAGTGCAGGTGTAGCATCAGTACAACCGACCCCATGTACTGAGTAAGTGCCGAGCCTAACCTCGGCGAAGTAGTGACGAGGCTAGGTCCGACAACAATATATGTACCTGCACAATTCTATATAATAACAGGAAAGATATCGGCGGAAATAAGCAAGTAAAAACAGATACGGGGAGAACATGCTTGGGGTAAAAGGGGCAGCAAATACTAGCATAGTGGAACAGGGTGACAGCTGAAATGTAACAGTAAAAACAGGAATTTAACACCTCAAAACAGATAATGAATAACACAAGGAACGGTATGTCCCCTCGTGCATCACCTCACAAATCACTCGGCACAGAATGTCCCCTCGTGCATCAAACAGTAACACATCGGCACGGCACGACATGTCCCCTCTTGAGATAACAATAACAATCAACACGGCATGTCCCCTCGTGTGATAAATAATAATCAATCAGCACGGCATGTCCCCTCGTGCGATAAATAATAAACGGTCAACACGGCATGTCCCCTCGTGTGACAAATAATAAACAATCAGCACAGCATGTCCCCTCGTGGGATAAATAATAAACGATCAACATGGCGTGTCCCCTCGTGTGATAAATAATAAACGATCAACACGGCATGTCCCCTCATGTGATAAATAATAAACAATCAGCACGGCATGTCCCCTCGTGCGATAAATAATATAACAGCAGCAATATAATGTGCAAATCAACAATGAGAAGTCTCAAGTGTGCGGAAATACTCAATAAAATTCTATCGCCCCGGCAAGGGACTCAGCTATAACCAACCTCGTATAAAAAATACAATATCAACAGTAAAAGCCTCAACTGAAACAAATAACACAATAACTCCTCATGTAATGGAACAACATCAAGGTATCACTTCTAAATCACAAATTACTCATAGTACAGAGAATATTAAGAACACGGTATGATTCATCACAATTGACTCACGGGCATGCTTGACCGCAACATATAGGCACTCGTCACCCCGCCTATACGTTGGACATGAATTACACATAGCAAATAAGGCTTTATACCTAATCCCTCAATCTAAGGTTAGGCCAAACACATACCTCGGCTCCAAAATGCAAGTCAAGCCTCAATAACAGCCTGTCCTCTCGAATCCAACTCCGAATCGATAATATCTAGACATAATGGATTTATTAACATCAATAAATATTCAATAAACCAATTCCAAAGCCTAATTATACATTCTCTACTATTCTTCCAAAAATAATAAAATTCGACCCCAGGCCCGCATGCTCGAATCCCAAAAATTCTCGGAGGAATCACTCACCCATAGGCTAAGGATCATTAATATGAAGTTTTTACTTGAATTCATAGCATTAAACGGACAATACGCCAATTTCTCAAGAACCCTAAATTCACTACCCAATTCTTGATTTTCCATTAATTTAGTAGGTAATCCCATTAATTATGCATGCATGAAACTAGTATTAGGAAGGAATTAACTTACCTTAACAGTAGCTAGGTCGTGGTGTGCTCCTCCCAAGCTCACAAGTCTCTAATGGGGTTTTTGGTATGAAGGGAATGAAGAAATCTCGAGTTTGACACTCTAAAAACAGTCTGCCTACAGGGGTTTCCGCACCTGCGGTCCCGCACCTGCGAAGAAATGGCCGCACCTGCGGAAAAGGGCCGGGGGAGCTGGGTTCGCACTTGCGGAGTTAGGGGCCGCACCTGCGGAAGATGCGCACCTGCAAGGTTGGCGGTCCCGCACCTGCGGTCACACCATCTACAGCTGCACCAGCAGTGTTTTAGCTGGTTTTTAGCCCTGTTGGGGGTCCGGGAGGCACCTGGGCCCACCCGAGCCCCCGTCCAAAAATACCAACAAGTCCCACATCATTATACGAACTTGCTCGAGCCCACGGAACACTCAAAACAACGCTAAAACTAAAAATCACATCCCAAAACCCCTGAATTCATAACTTAAGACTTTCAAACTTTAGATTTCAATAAAAATGCGCTGGACCGACCTATACGACTCAGAATGACATCAAATTTTGCAGGCAAGTTATAAATGACCAATACGGAACTATTCCCGGTCTCGGAAACACATTTGGACCTCGATAGCATAAAATCACGTTCCAAAGCAAATTTCGAATTCTATGAAAATCCTCAAAACTTCATTAACTCTCAATTTCCCATTTTTGATCCGAACACATGTCAAATCAAGCCCGTTCCTTACCAAATTTCACAGATAACTCAAATAACATATATTGAACCTGTTTCGAGCTCCAGAACCATAATACGGGCCCGGCAACACAAGTTTCACATCAAGGTTCATTTTCATAAGCCTTTATTATTTTCATAAAATAATTTTTTTTAAAAATTCATTTCTCGGACTTAGGTCCTCGGAATTCAATTCCAGGCATACGCCCAAGTCCCATATTTTCTTACGGACCTTCCGAGACTACCAGATCATGGGTCTGGGTCCGTTTACCAAAAATATTGACCAAAGTCAACTTTAATCAATTAATTATTATAAATTCAACTCTTTATCAAGTCTCCACATAAAGGATTCCCGGCTACGCGCCCGGGATGCGCACGCACATCGAGGTGAGATTAACGAAGGATTTCGGGGCCTCAGAACACAGTCATAATTAAATTTACATAAGATGACCTTTTGGGTCATCACAATAGTGGTGCCTCCTCTTCATCCTTTCAGCAGTTCTGGTGAGCCCCATTTCCTATCGGGGCCGTGTGTAGTCTATATCATCTTCTTTTGTATATCTTTAAAGGTATAGCCGGGGCCTTGTCGTCGGCAAATCTATGTAAACTCCTAGTATTCTTAGAGGCTCCGTAGACACTATGTGGGTTGTATATATATATTTTGGGTAGTAGTTGTATTTACTCGTAATCGTTGACTGAATCGGAAATGTTGCATGTAACTTGTATCTCTTGGGATTATCAATTGCTAAAATGTTAAAAGGAGAAATGAACTTAAGTTGTAAGTCCATGCTTTGATTTAATTTGTTGTTTCATATGAAATATTGTATATCATAAACACGGGGTATCGCAGAGAGTAATTCGGCAGCTTGGAAATTTGTGCTTCGCGATCGCGATGTGGGTCCCGCGATCGCGATGAATAAAGACCTGGACAGTATATAATTAAACCCTTTGTGACCAATACCCACTTTTCCACCATTTTTGAACGGGAAAAAGCTTTTGAGGTGATTTTTAAGAGAGGAAATCATTGTTCTTCATTGAGGTAAGGAATTTGGATCCTAAAACTCGATTATAGGTGATTAAAGACCTTATTATCAGTGTTTAATTCATGAAAATCAGTAGAAAGGGATGGAATTAGGGCTTGAGAATATGAGACTTTCTAGGGATGATTTGAGGGGTCAAACGAACTCCGATTTTAGAGTTCTTAATATGTACGGACTCGCGAGATGACGAAGAACATTTTGGTATAAAATTTTCCGAGTTCTGCGATGCGGGCCCGGGGGTCGGGTTTTGTGCTACGATTAGAATTCATTCCCTTAGAATGAATTGATGTGAAAAATCTGATCTTTATAGATTTGGAGCACTTGGAAGTTGATTCGAGAGGCAAGCGTGTTGCGAATAGTTTCCGGGCTAGTTTGAGGTAAGTAATGTCTTTAAATCCTGTCTTGAGGGTATGAAACCCCGGACTTTACATCCTTTCACGGATTTGGAGTGATGCACACACTGGGTTATGAGTGTGGGGCGTGCACGAATTGGAAATTTTAAAAAATGTTCCTTTTTAGGCAACTATTGAGTTGCGAAACCGCTTTTAAAGCATATGATTTATAGTATTACTATGTTTTTCTATATTTGGGTTGTAAGTCATGTTTGAGGCCTAGTGCCGATCTATTTTAACCCCTTGGGGGCTATTTTACTGATATCCTCACTACTTTGAAACTATGATTTTACACTTAGTCTTTCTTGTGAAATTGTTAACACTCTTATTTGATAATATTACTATTTCTTGATATGAAATACTATTTTGGGTCGAGAACCCCGTTTTATTCATGGCCCAAGTGGCAAGCTGAGAGTGTCCGACTGAGTGAGGCCGAGGGCCAATGTTGTGAGGATGTTTTGATATGAGTGAGGCCGAGGGCCAATGTTGTGAGATGTTATGATATGATAGAGGCCGAGTGCTTGAGAGTGATTTACGCCATGATGTGGCTTGTTTATAGCGCTTGGGCTGTAGGAGCCCCTCCGGAGTCTGTACACACCCCTAGTGAGCGCATGTACATACTGAGTGAGAGTGCCGAGTTATGAGTGATTGGGAGGCATGAGTGACAGTGAGGTTGCCCGCAGGGCTGATACTGAGTGATGGTGAGGTGCTGAGGGAAATTGTTACGAGTGATGATTATGGCCCGAGGGGCAGTTTTATGATGATATTTTGCTAAGTTTTGACTATGATTCACTTCATTTTTCAAACTGATATTACTGAGAGTTTTACTGAGATATATGGGAAAAATATACTTGCTTCAAAGGATTTTCTGGAAATTGGTTTTCGAACTTATGTGTACTGTATTGAGACTTAATGTTTTACTGTTTTATGGATTGGTGTTTTGTGTTGTGTGTTTCATATACTTCAGACTGTGATTTATTTTCATTACTACTGAGTTGGAGTACTCATCATTACTCCTTAAACCCATGTGTGTAGATCCAGGTACTGGTTCGGAGCAGTAGTCATCCAAGTTTCGTTTATCATCAGCTTGGGGATTTCGAGGTAGTTGTCCAGCGTCCGCAGCTTCTCCATTTCCCTTCATTTATTAGTATTAGTATTTATTCCTAGACATTGTTTATGACATTAGCAGAGTTAGTCATATTCCTAGATGCCCGTGATCGGTTGACTCCAGTCTTGGGGGATTTGTTTAGACAGTAGATTATATTATATTTGCTTAAAGACTTAGAGAAAAATTTAATTGCTTATTATGCTCGTATTTATTGATTTTGAGTAATTATATTGAAACAAAATGTGTAGTTATGTGATGGTTGTCTAGCCTAGTTCAACGATAGGCGCCATCACGACCTGTTAGGATTTGGGGTCGTGACAGTACCCTATTCCATCTGATCTCAAATAATCTTAGAGGCTTTTGAGACAAGGGTTCATTTTGTACAGTATGTCAGAGGCGTTGACGGCCCATATGTATTCATGTTTTAAGAAAAATGGTTCAGTGATACAGTGTTGCCCACTTATAGTTATACATTATGAGTTGTGGCCATGTTGGCCCATGATAGTTACAGAAGAAAAACAAATGAGTTACACAATGGTTGCGGGTGCCATAAACGCCTCCCCGGGTTTGCGGCGTGACACTTGCAACCTTCTTTCAACTTGCTTGAACCATAGATTTGGTTGTGTTATTATGGAACATCAAGCGAGACATCACATTGTCTATAATTCTTCTTTACTATCGTAACCAGACCTCTCAGTACCTAGCAACCATAGGCTGGAAGGTATGCCACTGAGGGCGCCGCTATTATTCCTAGATACAGAATCTCAACGTTTCTAGCCTTCTATCTGAAGTGTGGACAATACATAATCTAACGCATATGAATATCTCATACGTTGTTTACTTTTACATTATTTACCTTAAAATCTTATATCACATTTTCTATCTCTTTCATGACCACTCGTCCATATAGGTATAATTTATATCCACAATTTGAAGCTCTACTATAATACTCGCACCTCTAGCGCATACACAATCCGGTGGGAGCTTCATACTGACTTCTTATGAGGCTGGTACTTTTCTAACTGGCTTAATCGTAAGGTCTTTATAGAATATGGTTGTTGTACTTTCTCTCTTGTACCTCTGATATTAATAGTGATCCTGCAATGTTCTCAATCACGATTTCTATAATTTTCTAGGTCCAATAATCAGACTCTTATTTTACTTAGTTGATGTAACTCTTTAGTTTCCTCTTCCTTCTAGTCGGACTTTTTGTAGGCTTAAGCTATCTTCCGATCTGCGGCTCCTGGTATTAGTTATTACTTTAGACTTTCATGGGCGCTATGGAATACTCGTGATACCATCATCTTACAATTCAATCCTTTGTCTATGCCCCGAGCTCAATTCTTTCATTCAACTTATACCAAAGTATTCTATGGCTGTATGAATGTCAATATATATGTTGCGTGGAGAATACTCTGAAATCTTAAGTGTGTTCATAAGGTAACTAACTCTGGATCATTAATCGAATAATTCCTTTCGTTCCATTTCATCTCTCTTTAAACGTAAGCAATTACTTTTCCTGGTCTTTTTGCCCTATTGTTGTGTGCATAATTAGGTTACGCATCCTGAATTTCTTTTTTGTGCAACTCATATGATCTTGAATATCACTCCTGATTTTACTTCCCATTTATTAGCCACGGTAGGTGCCACTTTCTTAAGGAGTACATACAATGTTGTTATGATACTGTTGTTACAAGACCATTCCCTTTTTACGTCACTGACCATTCCCTCTTTAGGTCACTGTTGTTGTAAAGTTCCGCTAGTCTTTCATTGTAGAGCATAGGGAGACCTACTGGCTCTTTTAAAGTTACAAGCTTGTTATATCTCTTACCCGACAGAATTTTTGATGTTCGTACTCACCTATAATTGTCCTTAGTTACTTACCTCCACAATCATGTGCTCGCACAGTTGCTTCTGCACTGAAGTTTTGACTGTCTTCCTAGTGGGACTCTCTTTTATTCCCGTAATACTCATACGGTACCTTTAACTACCCCAACTCCTATGTGAACATTTCTCAAGTATTACAATGACATTATTGCGGGGCTGAATTAACTATATTGGGTTTTACTATGTTTATCTTGCACAATCTGTTGATTTGTCTGTATCCTTTTGTCTAGCCATAACTAGGCTCTTCCTGAATCAACTACTAACTACTCGTTGGCCCATTCTCATATCAATATTCAGCGTAATCTTTCTTGGGTTATTTTCTTTTGTCTTAACTTACATCTCGCACTGGCTCTTTATTTACCAATAACATCCCGGGACGGAACCCTTACTTCCTCTCCTTGGCGTCGTGCTTGCATAATGTTCTGGAATTGTAGCATATATGTAGGGGTTGAATAAGTGTAATCTCATTCTTTTTTCGTTTTTACCGCATTCTTCCTTTATCATTCNTTAGTGCTACAACGATCTACCTATAGATGTTTTATCTTTTCACCTTTGTCATCTTTTCACATCATCGATGACCCTTACTCGCCTTGCGGTAATCCTTATGTACCAAGGATAACAAAATTCCTTACTCGTGAGGGTGACACTTAGTGTAACTAGCACACATAGTCCTTTAAGCTTAACCTTGCTCATATTGCTTGCTTTAGAGAAGTGTCTTCCTGAATGACCATTCTCGGAATTTCTCATGAATCTTCTTTTGTTGTCCATTCTATTATCACCGAAACGCAATATGAAATTCTCATGATGCTGACTACAATATGAAATTCTCATGATGCTGACTATTATCAAATCACTCAGTCCCTAATTCATGTTTAGTTTATCATGTTCACCAGTCCATATTGATTTCTATTACTCTGGGTCTAACTTTTCCTTCTAGTAGTCGCGTTGGAGTCACAAACTTATTTTTCGAAATGAGGATATGACTTTATGGCCTATACTCTTTTGTTGTCTCAAGTCCTGGATCCTCTCGTCTTTTCTTTCATTTGACTATATACTCTGTAATATTGTCATTTTCATTTTTTTTATCTACCGTTGTCATCCATGCATCATATCTTAATCATAATGCTCCATTAACTCTCTTCTCATTTCATGTTAATATTTCTGTCTATCACTTATTTTAAAATTTTCAACAAGACATTCTTTTACTTTTAGCTCCCCTTGCTCCATCTACTGGCGCTTCGGGTTGCCTAACATTCTTTCTTTACTAGGGACCGGAAACACACTAAGGTAATATTTATCCCTTTCAAGGCTTCCAGTGCATATCTTTGTAGTACTCATATCTAGTTGTACTATTTTAGAGTGCATCATTTGGGTATCTCAGAGGGAGATCTATTAGCACATTTGCAACATCCTTCGGAATATCAACTAACGCAAAAATCAATCCATCATTTTGGGTTACTCTAACCCCAGTCGGGTCCTGATATCCCGTTCTTCTCTTAAACCATATATGTAGCTCCCATAGGGCATAACTGAGACCGGTGTGGCCAATTTTACATACCTCTGTTATTATTGAAGGTAACTCAAAATGCTTGTATTTTTCTTCCTGAATTTTGAATACCAATAATCTTCATTAACTGGGTACCTCGTACCCTTCTCACCTTGCTCCTTTTACTCTTTGAAGCTTGTATCTACCTTCTGAATCTCTCATTGCCTTTCACCATAGGGTGGATAGATATTCTTGCCTTAAGGCTTCTTATCAAGAGGCATCATGAAAAATCGAGTTCCTATGATTCAACTCTTCCATAGCCACATTCATTCTCTTACCAACTGTCTTTCTGGATGTAGGTACCGTCGTATTACAAATAGAACTTAGGAATTTGAATTCATATAAGTGAGCTCTAACACACGATCTAGAGTAAGAAGAAAGAGTGACAGTCCTAAATTCCCTATAGCCTCATGATGATAAGTGTGGTGAATGACACACCCATAAACAAGACTCTACTAGACACAGCTTGTAGACTCCCTAAGACAGAACTGCTCTAATACAACTTCTGTCATGACCCAAACGATGTGCCACGATGGGCACCCGGTGCCCTTACTCAGCCATGTACCAACGTAACATATCTTTCTCATTACATCAACATGGGTAAATGGTCCAAAAAGGCCGTATGAGGTAATAAGAATAAAACATGAGAGAACACTCGACAAAAATGACCCAACCTGATATACTGACTTATACATATGACGTACGGGCATATAAGTCAAAAATAATCACTCATATACTGAACATAGGCAGACAAAGCCATACAATCTTTCATATACATGACATATGTCTACAAGACTCTAAGAGTACATAAACGTCATAAGGCCAGCACAAGGCTCCCACATACAAATAAATACATGTCTAAATCGTACTAACCAAATAAGCAACTCCAGAGAAAATGGAGAACACCAACATATTCTGCTGAGATGATAGCCTACTTGGAGGACTCTCAACAAGTCTATCGGGACCTGCGGGCATGAGACGTATTGTCCCCAGGAAAAAGGGACGTCAGTACAAATAATGTGTCGAGCATGTAAGGAATTGAAAATCAGTAAATAATAGACATGAGAGAAACATGGAGTAAAGACTTAACATGTATATCTAAATAGCTTTGTGAATTATTTAATACTATAATGTCATGAATATGTGTATTAATGTCATACCATGCATGGGTATATGCATTCATAACATCATCAAGCCTCTGAGGGCATCCCATCATATCATCTCGGCAACTATGGGCAAATCATCAACGTATACCAACTGATCAGGTGGTGGTGTGTATATAACGCAATAACATTTTCCCATATCCAATATACATATATATATATATATATATATATATATCATATATAAGCGTATATACCGATCTGGTCATGGTTCAATGTAAATGAATGCAATTCATGAGAAGTACGTCAATAAAATCTCTCGGAACATCATAAGACCATTATGCCTCTGATTAATATCATGAAATATACTTTATCAACTTACGTATTTTCTAAGACCCATGAACAAATGATAGAATAATAAGACATATGGGAATTCAAGAACACATGTATCTCTAGCATTTCAATAAATAGAGTCATTTATGGAAGTTGTGCATTTGCTCGTTCCTTTTGTATCGTGTGGATCATTCCAAAATGAAAGAAGGGATAGCCTTAACATACCTGGACTGATTTTCTTGACAAATCCTCTAACACACATCTTTTGCGATGAAACACGTAACGGCTAATCGAAGTAGGGGAAGATCCGTGTGATATTCTTGAGACAGATATCATTGTATTCCCTTATAATTGTAAAAACTCACGTTGCTAAAATACTAAGAATTCTCGTTTGAATTCTTGAAGACACTTATGAGATCTTGTTGAATAATGAAGATGCTACCAAAAATCTTTACATTACTCATGAATATGCATCTCTTCTTTTTAAGTTAGAGAGGTCTTATACCTTAGTGGGTGTGGGCCCCACTAAGGTGATGACTAATCCATTGCTGCCACGTTTGAGGGAGGGATTAGGCTAATCAAAATGTCCTAATTATTTAGCTAATCTTCTCCCAAATATTATTAATTACCAATCAATTCCTTAATTAACTAGGATATCTCCCATTACCCAATAATCCACATAATTAGAAATTATCTCAAATTGCTTAATATACTACTCACTTTTAACACAATTTGTACACCTTACTATCATGGTCAAGTGGTACCTTGTATTGTATTAGTCCATAAATACCGGGTATTTTAGCTCGAGCCGTATTTTATCCCAAAATGACAAACATCGACGAAATTCACTTTCTTTGATTTGCTTATCCACTCACCTTCACGAATTTACTTATCACTTGTTTGAAATATCATAATGCTTATAATCTTAAAATAACCTCATTCCCAAACTTATGTCGAATAACTTACGACGAAACTTTAACATACGAAAATACGGGATGTAACATCTCATTTACGAGATTCCATCTATTTACTTATGGCATAATTTCACATATAAAAACAGGGGATGTAACATTTATTGCCTCCATGTCCACTTTGATTTGTTCAAGATGTCTAGCTTCAGACTCGAAAACCATTTTGCGTAGTCTCCTATAGTTAACATGTGCTTCAGCAACATCATCTATGGTCCTATTTTCCATATTGATTCTTGGCTTGATGTCTCCCGCCATATCATCTACCAACCATGATGGATAGAGGTACACATGACAGGCATGATACCTGTATTGCTCAGTGGTTTCTCTTTCCACAATGATCTTCTGATTCCACATACGTTGTGCCTCGAACTTGAAGGGAATGATGTCCCCTTTCAAATTTGCCTTGTATTGTACCATGTTGGAAACTCAAAATATGACCTATTTTCTTCCCGCTTGTCTCATTACCCTTATAGGAGCATAAGGATAAATGACTCGCAACACGATCAGTACCAAGTGAGTAATATCTCTTAACCTGGTGATGAACTCACTATTAGGAAGCCATACAAATATCCAATGTACCGTCTCGTCTTTCTGATTGCTGAAGAAACTCACCCAGCTTATAGCACTTCCAGGCTGTGCAAACCTGTCTGGGATAAATATCATTTTCTTTGGGTGGTGATAGGATATGTAGTGATTAAACGGTCGTCGCAGAAGATCTTGATGATATTCCCTCCTCTGAAAGTGTTCCAACAACCAGACTTGCAGTAACAGTGTAACGACACGGTCCGTCGTTACGTAAAACCTTCATCATAATTGTTTCTATTGACTTACTATAAATTGGTTATTCTGTTATTAATGTGTTAGTGTTGATAGGCTTGGAATCGGAATGGTTAAATGAGAATTCAGACACTTAGTCCTTAAGAATAGCCTAAAAATTGACTTATTGGTAAACAACCTCGGAATATGGATTTTATGGCTCGGATAGCTTCGTTAGGTGATTTGAGACTTAGGAGGGTGTTCAGAAAAAATTTGTGATGTCCAGTGTAGAATTTGGCTTGAATTGGCGGAAGTTAGTTTTTGGCGATTCCGGGCGGCAGTGGCAAATAGGCTATCAGGATCGGAATGGAATTCCGATAGTTGGAACAAGTTTGTAATGTCATTTTTGACTTGTCTGCAAAATTTTAGGTCAATCGGAGTTGATTTGGATAGTTTCGGCATCATTGGTGAATTTTATAAACACCAAAGTTCTTAGGCTTGAATCCGATGTAAATTTGGAGTTTTGATGTTAGTTTTGGTGTTTTGAGAGTGCAACTAAGTTTGAATGATGTTATGGGATATGTTGGTAAGTTTGGTTGGGGTCCGAGGGGCTCGGGATTGATTTCGTATGATTAACGGACTCATTTGGACTTAGAACAATTGCTAGTTTTCTGGTTTTTGTGCACAGTGATTTTGTTCACTGCGATCGCGGGTGAAGTGGTGCGATCGCAGAGAGTTAATTATGGACAGGCTCAGATTGTTCTATGCGATCGCAAGAAGGGAGGTGTGATCGCAGAGTAGAAGGGACCCAATGCAGTGCGATCGCGTGGGTTGAGCTGCGATCGCGTAGAGTTAGCCAGGCGCGTGGGGAGCGGGGTCAGTTGTTCTTCGCGATCGCGTGAGCCGGACTGGGATCGTGTAGGTTGAGGTTCTATTGAACCGCGATCGTGTGAGCTTTGTTGCGATCGCGGAGGTCTGGGGGAATTGGTCAGTGCGATTGCAGGGCCAAGGCTGTGATCTCAGAGAGTAAATCACTGGGCAGTTAAATAATAACCCTTCCGCGACTTAAACCCTCTTTTACACCATTGTTGAGCGGAGGAGAGCTTTTTGGGCGATTTTTGGAGTAGAAAATCAGTGGGTATCACAGAGGTAAGTAATTTGATTATCAAAACTCGTTTATGGGTGAATAAAGACCATAATCTCAGCCTTTAACTCATGAAAAACAGTAGAAAAATAGGATTTTGGGGAATGAGATTGTGAGACCTTCAAGGGTCGATTTGAGGGGTCAAACGAACTCCGATTTTGGTGTTCTTTATATGTACAGAATCGTGAGAAGATGAAGAACATGTTTCGGTAAAAATTTCTGAGTTACGGGATTCGGGCCCGGGGGTCAGGTTTTGACCGAATTCGGATTTTGAGCTAAATTCGATATTTTTCAATTGGAATTTATTCCTTAAACATATGTTGATGATAAAAATCTGAACTTGGTAGATTTGGAGCCTTCGGAGGTTGATTCGAGAGGCAAGCGTGTTGCGTAATAATTCCGGGCTAGTTTNATGTTGTGAATTACACTCAGTCTTTTCCTGATAAATGGTTTTGACACTCAGAGTATTTTGATACTATTTATTGGAAAAAAAAATGAAACACTGTTTTGGGTCGAGAACCCGGTTTGTTTATGGCCTAAGGGATTTGAAAGTGTCTGACTGAGTGATGTGAGGAGTCTTCTAGGCCTTATGAGTGATGTGAGGAGGCTTCCATGCCTTATGAGAGAGGTGAGGAGGCTTCCAGATCTTATGAGAGATGTGAGGGGGCTTCCAGGCCTCATGAGAGAGATGAGAAGGCTTCCAGGCCTTATGTTATTATTGCTCTTGGGCTGTAGGAGCCCCTCCGGAGTCTGTAACACACCCCCAGTGAGCGCCGGTACCGATTGAGTGATGATTGATACTGAGTGATGATTGATACTGAGTGATTGAGGGAATGC
The DNA here is from genome assembly GCA_005239495.1 of Nicotiana undulata. NCBI lineage: Eukaryota > Viridiplantae > Streptophyta > Magnoliopsida > Solanales > Solanaceae > Nicotiana > Nicotiana undulata. The sequence goes on along the minus strand of ML275429.1, from coordinate 6,809 downwards.
CTGAGGGCAATGGTTACGATAATTGATTTTGGTCCGAAGGGCAGATTTATGATGATTTTACTATGTTTTCGAACTACGATTTACTTCGTTTTCAAATTGAGTTTTACTGAGGATTTCACTAAGATATATTGATATTATAGTTGTTTTAAAGGATTTTTGGAACTGGTTTTTGAACCTATGATTTTGCTAAATACTACTTGGTGAATTGATGTTTTACTGGTTGTTGTGAAATGGTGTATCTGTTTGTGTGCTTTATATTTCTCAACTGTGATTTCTTTTCATTACTACTGAGTTGGCATACTCATAAAGACTCCCTGTGCCTCTGTGCATAGATCCAGGTACGAGCTCGTAGCAGTAGCTGACGCAGGTTCGTTAGCAGCAGTCACGGGATTTCGAGGTAGTTGTCCAGCGTCCACAGCTTCTCCATTTCCCTTCCTTATTATGGTTTTAGCTCTTAATTCAGAGACTTATATTATAGTTTTAGCAGAGTTAGATTTAATTATTCTTAGATGTTCATGACTATTGACTCCAGTTCTTGGGAGGTTTGTTAGGTTATTATTGGGGGCGTTAGACAAATATAAATTATTCTTTATTGAATTACTGTTTATTTTGCATTATGAACTGTTAAATGAGAACAAGTGCGTAGTAATGTGATGGTTGGCTAGCCTAATTCCACGATAGGCGCCATCACGGCCTGTTAGAATTTGGGGTCGTAACAAACAGATTACAACCTTCAAAGTATCTGAATCCCTTCTTGCATCGATCTAGAGCGCGATACATTTCATCTAGGATCATGGGGATGATGGTATAGGTTTGTCCCTCAATGCCTTCCATTAAAGTCCTGGAAACAATGGCTAAGCGAGTGTGGATACTTCCCCCTTTCATTGGAAATATCAACAACCCCAAGAAGCAGATGATGAACATATAAACCCGGTGATGCGTCCAACCTAGGGAAGTAATGGCGAGTTCCTCATGATGAAGATGATACGACTTACTATGTTCATAATGTTCGTAAAGAAAACCAAAAGGGATGTAGGATTTCTTTAGGTAGAGCAATTCCTCATTTTTCTAAAAGCCTGGCATCTTTAGAAAATTGTGAGGGGTGCGATTCTCTGGTACCAGTAATTCTGGACTATCCCATGGTAGCTTAGCAAAGCCTCATATTTCTTCTAAAAGATGAGTCATTTCTATGTCACCAAATCGGAAGACAACTCTTTTCTCATCCCAGAACATGGTAGCAACCTCAATCTATGCCCTATTTGGTTGGATATAAAGCAAGGATGGAAAGTCACCAAGTACCCTTCTCACATGATTCTTGTCGCAAGGCGCAAGGCGCAAGGTCTTTCCACCAGTCAAGTAGCAAAGGTGGGATGTTTTTCACCATGCCAAACATGGGGACTTCGTGCTTCATTTTCTACAAACAAATAAAGGTTGGTCCTTTCCCCTTCCAGATACGACCCCTTACACAATAATGATCAACACATTGGCACATTTTTTCCAAGTAATGCACATAACATGATGGTGTCCATTGGGATTGTGGAAATTCCGTCGGACTTTGGACAAGGCTTTTCTTAGAGAGCTATTACATTAACAACGATCTAACCCGTACTAGGTTTAACATGATGCATGTACATTTCACATTGGAGTAAGGTTTCTAGAATGGTCTGGACTGGTACTCTCAAGTGGAAAACTTGAGAGGGAAAGGCACGGGACCGTAGATTGCACCGTTGATCGACTAGTCTACCGCAAATAAGCCTCTCCGATTTAAAAAGGGTAATTCTTGAAGAGCGTGGAAACTCATCAAGCGTCTCTATGTTGATAATTGGCACGAGTGGAGTGTGGAGTATGATGTGGAGCATGCTTTATGTAGAGATAATAACACATTGCCAAGGATTTGCATGATAAAATATGTGAAAGTGGTAAATACAGTATTAAAGTAAACATGAAAACGTAACAAAGAAAGACAAAAGGAAGAAGTCAGTTTAGTTCATATAATATATGCAAGAATGTAATAAAGCAGGTAAGGAAGTAGGCATGATACAGAAATTTGACAAGATGAAGAGCGGCCATAGCAAATAAAGGTAAATAGGAGAGGGATGTGCATGTCATAGCAAATTTAACAAATAAAGGTGGGTAGGGGAAGGGATGTGCATGTAACGAAGAAAGCAATCCACATAAACCAAGTTCATTATGGTAAGAGCCTAAGTGTAATTTCCCAGAAGATTCGCCATGTTGTCGCGCACCTTTTACTCGCAAAATCGGTTTCGACATGTGACAACTCTTTTAAATGGGTATTAAAAGAGAAGAGTCGCCATCTAACGTTTTTAAGGTGCGTTAGCGCACCTATTATGCAAATGACTATGCTTGACTAGTCAATGCCACCAAAGATCAGGTAAGGGCTCAAATTACCTCAAAGCGAAGGTGTTAGGTACTCTTCGAGGTCCACAAATGTGGGTCCCGGCCGAACATAATGCTATGTTGATTAGGCTAGGTGATCATATAAACAAAGAAATATAAGAATCAAAGAGTTCATTATAAAACAATGAGAATTAGTACAAGTCTATGTCGATACAACTACAATTGTCTATATTAAATGACTAAGGGGTTGTTTGGTAGGGTGTATAAGAATAGTGCGGAATAAGGTGTATTAGTAATTCATGGATTAGTAATGCATGGGTTAGTAATACAAGCATTATTTATGCAAATATTATTGCTTATCTATATTTTGGTGTGGTGTATTAAAGTTATAACGCATTACATAATTTTTTAAAAATAGTTATTTATAAAAATACCTTGCATATTCTCTAGCTTTAAGGGACTTTAAGGACAATTTTATCTTTAACCATGCTATTGCATGCATTAATAGCCTTGCTATTACTAATGCCATTGTTTTCTATACATTACTTATGCATAGGATAATGCCAAGCATGATGTATAACTAATACAAGTATTGGTTATACACAGGTTGAAAAATTGCACCAAACAATGTATTAGCAATGCATAAAGCTAATGCTTGCATTACTTTTTCTAATACCTCATACCAAACTACCCATAAGTGTGAATAACAAGTATATAAATGAGGGGGGGTCGTAATTTGTTTAACCTAAAGGATCACCCCGTATAACATAAATAATACTTCACAACTCTTTTTAGGTAGGAGTTTCTCATTGTCACGGCCCAAAAATCCCTCTGAAGGAGTCGTGATGGCACCTACTCTCTAAACTAGGTAAGCCTAACATTAACAGAAATAACATTGATATTCACTAACTTCAAATTATGTAACTCTGAACAATTACAATTCCCAAAACCAGTAGTACAAGTCATAAGCCTTTCTATGAATGGTTGTACAAAATGAATACATCACTGTTCTAGAACAAAAGGAAAAAATGGAAATAAGTACAATAGAAGGTGACTCCAAGACCTGCGAACGCGGCAGCAAGTTTACCATGAGTCTCCACAACAACGATCTGCATAGCTACTAACGATCAAATACCTGGATCTGTACAAAAATGTACAAAAGTGTAGTATGAGCACACCACAGTGGTGCCCAGTAAGTATCAAGACTAACCTCGGTGGAGTAGTGACGAGGAAAAGTCAAGACACCTACTGGTCAAATAGATTGAACGGGATATGATAATAAACTACCAAGATAAAAATAACAAAGTAATGTCAATAGAAGGGAGAGATCACACTACAAACAGTAGAGACAATAAAAGGAAAACACGGATGGTAACAAAAGATAACCAAGTAAATTAACACCAACATGGATGGAACACAGACAAGTAAAAAATGTGCTAAAATGAAGAAGGCGATGTTAACTCAATCAATCCCATCATTTCTAATACACAACCCCGACCATCTCAATCCTCGTGTCTCATATCATAAATCTCAATTTCAAAACCCTTAGCACACATGGCACCTTTTGCCCACATATTTTCATCTCGCTTTGCACAACAAAATCCATGTACAACCCAGAACATAATGTCCGCAACCAATGCCATTTATATAACATAAAATAAGTTTTTAGTTTCTAAACCAATTAGGAAATCAGTAATAAAAGAGGAAGTTATTTTTTTGAAATTATTTGAATGAAGAAAATACCCTTTTCAAATAAAATACAACATCAAATAAGCTATTGCCTTTAATATAGGATTTATTAAATTAAAACTTAATAGAAATTCCTTTTGAAGTAAGATCAAATCTTAAACGGGTTAAGAAAGTTTAATTGAGAAACTAATTGAAATAAAATATAACAATTATTGGAATTTGAATTATTGAAATATATATATATATACGGTGAGTTCAAATATAAAAGGTCATACAAAGTAGCGTAATACTAATTCCTTTAATTTAAATCACTATATTACTAACAACTTAGTAGGACGGGAGGAAATGATTCCACGTAGTAAATTTACTTTGAAAAATAATTCACCAGAGTAATAGTTTAAGGAAAAGAGTTCAAGGAACAACGGCAAGTCAATAACTCAATGTCAATAACCCGATCCTCAAAGCTCTGTGGAACCCGAAATACAAATTATCAAAGTATTGTACAAATGAACTAGGGTCCTATCAGTATCCAGATGTAACCAATCCCTAAGTAAAATGTAAAACTATCGAATAACTTGCACAGTCAGAAAGGAACACATAAGTATATATATATATTGATACGGCGTGCATCCCGATCCCACCAATCCTCCCTTATTCCTCCTTAAAAATTAACAATAAATGATATATATATATATATATATATATATATATGTTGCGACATGCAACCCGATCCCACCAATCCTTCCTTATTCCTCCTTAACAATTACAATAACAGTAACTAACATTTTATATATATATATATATAACGATCCGACCGGTCGTTTTGCATATTTGGACCCCGTTCCCCTAAATAAGACTTCCCATAGCGGCTTATAGAGATTTACGACTTGCGCGGACGGGTGGTTCGTGATTCAGAAGTGTTTAGAGCAGTATAGGAACACTTAGTTCCTAAAGGTTAGCCTTTTTGGCCAAGTTTGACTTCGGTCAACCTTTTGAGCAAACGACCTCAGAATCGAGTTCCAACAGTTCCGGTAGCTTTGTATGCTGATTTCGGACTTGTGCGTATGTCTGGAATGTGTTTTGGATGACCCGGGAGCGTTTTAATGCCAAATAGCGAAAATAGAGTTTCCTTAAGTTCATAACTGGGTTTAGAACATGTTTTTGTGTTATCACTGTCCGAACAGAATTCCGAGATCGCGAATAGTCTCGTATGTCATTTGTGACTTCCTTGCAAAATTTGGTGTCATTCCGAGTAGTATAGGTCGGTTCGGCGCATTGAAACTGAATTCAAGAACTTCAATTTTCTTAAGTTTGATTCTAGGGGTTTTGAGGTGTGAATTTGAGTTTTAGCATTGTTTTGGGTGTTCCGAAGGCTCGAGCGAGTCCGTAATATGATTTAGGACTTGTTCGTACAATTCACGGGGGCTCGGGTATGCCCTGGTGCCTCCCGGACACGAAACGGGGCGAAAAACTAGCAGCTTCAGCTGCTGGTGCACCACGCCTGGTGTGACCGCAGGTGCGGTTGCCCAGATCGCAAGTGCGAGACCGCCCCTGCGATCAAGGCCTCACAGGTGCGACCCAGGGAAGATGGTCCACATCCGCAGGTGCGGACCTTTCTCCGCAGGAGCGGATCCGCTGGTGCGGAAATCCCTCCGCAGGTGCGATCCCCATCCTCCTTGCCAACTTCTGCAAGTTCGAGCCTAGGCTCGCAGGTGCGAGATCGCAGGTGCGGTCCTCGAGCCGCAAGTGCGAGATCACTGAAGGCAGTGAGCTCATTTAATACGGGACTTAACCAATTTTCACCATTTTCTTCTCCACCTTAGGCGCTTTTGAGAGCTCTCAAGAGGGTATCCGGCATAGCTACTAAGAGGTAAGTAGTTTCCATTTAAATGTTGGTTTATTACATCAAATCTTAGGTAAATTAACACACATTTAGTGAAAATCAAAGGGGTTAGAGTGGAAACCTAGGGTTGATGAACTTTAAAGAATTTCACCACTTTTCCACCATGAAACCATGCAAAACTATATATTAATGATCCTTAGGCTATGGGTGAGTGTTTTCTTCGAAAATTTCCGGAATCCGAGCATGTGGGCATGGTGGTGTATTTTGGGGTGTCTTCAAGAATGATGAATTAGCTTAACTAGTAAGAGAATTCCATACTTTTGAGTGTATATTAACGTATTTATGTAACATTTGACTAGTTTCGAGTCCTCGGGTGTAAAGTTTGGAGTTTCGGGCGCGTTCTTGGTCTTAGAAGTAGGTTCTACGTGAGGTGAGTATCCTTTCCAACCTTGTAAGAGGGAATTGTCCCCATAGGTAAATGTAAATGATTGAATTGTCCTTATTTGCAGGGGCTACGTACGCGCAAAGTGATGAGAGTCCGTGCGTAGCTACTTCTCTGTTGTGTCGGGTAGAATTTAGGATTTCACAAGCATGCCTTTATGTGCCTTACCTGTATCTTTACATGTGTTCCTAGTTGCTTATTATCTTTGAAATTTACATGAGGATATTAGGAAACTATGTGTAAGTTTAAGTGCTTAAATCTCTGATTTCAAGAATAATCCATGATAAATTCCTGAATTTTCTGACAATTATGTGTATGTCTACGAGACCCGTGTCGCATGTATGATTCGTGAGCGGGGTAGCCTTATATTTATGTCAACCGCATCACATGATCGATACGCGAGTAGGGTAATAGATGCATCTATGGTTCGTGCTGCTCGACCCTCGGCAGTGCACATTTATTTTTGCATCGCTTCGG